>CAIIXF020000003.1:9132217-9143814 GCA_903813345.2 Owenia fusiformis | reverse complement strand
TGTGATATATGTGAAACCATTTTTTTGATTTACAAAATTTAAGGATTTTCAATACCTTAATGAATGATGTACACTTCTGGTAATAGTATACAATTGTTGACCTCTTCAGAGGTCAACCGGCAAAATTGTATACCGAGACTGTAAACCGAGATACTACTGTTGACAGAGACCGAAGGTCGAGGTCAACAGTAGTTTCAAGGTTTACAGTCGAGGTTGACCGAATGGAGAGGTCTACAATTGTTTTGTTAGTCAGAAGAAACTAATAATACACATACAGACGACAATCATCAATCATGGCTTCATTTCACAATCTTTTCTCCGAACCACACCAGCAATAATTTTTTAAGAAAATCTGAAGACAGTGGTTAAACTCTCTGTTTTCGGCACATAACTGCGTACTCACTAGTAAATTAATGTTAATTTTACGTTTCTATTTGTATTTTTGCTATTCTTGTCGTCTAGCAAAGTCAAAATATCACCTTCATCAACGTTTACAAGATGTCCGTCTCTCATGTTTTTTTCTGTAAACATTATGACGTCATATTCCCCATAATTCACAAGTGTAGTACAGTAACATACGAGGTCAACAATATGATATCCCATGATGCACAGATGGGGTACAGGCAAAAATGTTGACCGCTAATCGACCAATCAGATGCGAGTATTTACACTGAGGTACTAACAATACAATTTGTTGATGTTGTAATGTACTAGAGGTGCAATAATAAATTAAACAGATACAATTTTTAATCATAAGTATGCTTCTGAATATATTCATTAAATAAATATTCTTTGAAATAACAGTAAATTAATGTGGTTAATTTGTAGATAACTCATTATATCGGCCTGGTTTGTCATCGTCGAATGGAGTTCTAAAACATATAGACATCAAAACACTACAAGAAATATGAATCATTAAAAATGATAAACCATCGGAAGGTTGATGAATAACTATATCATCATCCAACAAAATGTTGTTAATGAAGTTCATCTCTCATGAATGATTGCCTCCTTGTAAAAACTCTATTCGTTCCAGAAAATATCATTTGAAAATTTGCGTTCCTGGCACTATATACAGTCATCCAATAAACCATTAATAAGGAACAGACACATAAAAACAAATAACATAATCATTCCTGATAAGTCAAATGGGTTGCTCATCAACACCAAATGCAAGGTATAGTGGAGTGTTATACTGTCTACAATAAATACAAGTAATAAATACAAGTAAGAAGCCAAACTAGCTTTTTAGATATATTTTGCAATAAGTTTCCAACATAATTTTAATGGAATTGTGTTTATATATTTATTTGTCACTGTTATTCAAGACTAAGCTATTGTTAAAGGAAGCCAAGAGTACAATACTTACTGTCGTCTGATTCAAGTTGACCAAAAATTAACAGTAGCATGATACTGTCTTATAAGCTTTGGAATCTCCGTCGCATGACGGCCCTCCTCCTCCGTCTCTTCGGACGAGTTCGACATCGTCATTCGTGTTTCTCTTTCTGCGATCGTCATCATCATCATCATCACGGCTATAGCCACGATAACCGCATGGTCGGCACACCCTTATCTTAGTACATGTCTTACTGCATCGTTTATTGCGTCCGTATCCAGTCCTCTTACAAGAGTCACAATGCCATTCACCCCATGGTTCCCATCCCCCTCTACAATCTACAAATAACATCGATAGAAATTTCTACAAATTACATCGAAGAATATCCTTAGCTATATACACTTTATCTGTTTCATATATAAAGGTTATTATTCAAACGAATTCGAAGTTCGGTTGGGATATAGTGAAGCCTTCCGTCCGTCAGTCAGCCAGTCCGTCCGTCTGTCTGTCAATTTAAATCAAAGTAATATACATTATTGTTTGAAATGTTGGTATCATATTCACAACATAAATCTATTTGACATATATGTTGTGTTTTCAGTCTGACCCCAAGGGTTGTGTATGGGGAGTCGGGAAAACAGGAATTTTCATAGATTTCAAGATCTTTCTGAAGAATATTTCATTATATTCAAATGGAAGACAATGAAGGGTAAAATGCAATTATTGTATCGTTTTTCTGATTAAGGCCTCCTAAATTCAAAATGGCCGTCTAATGTGGCATTTCGGAATAATTTTTTACTCTCTTCAAAATATTGTTATTTTAGAAGCTGCATAATGCCGCAATCGCCCGAGCACCATTCACAAATTTGAACAAATCCACATGATCAAATGATCAAAGCGTATCTAAAAGCTTATTCAAGTTGAATACAACATTAGTAAAATGTACTTCATATCTTAAAAATGTTATTCTTTACTAAAGCACTGTACCGGGAACACATTTTGGCGGATTGTAATTGTATTGGCCATTCTCCAAACACTTAATCTCAGCATATCCAACAAGTTTATATCCCCCGTTACAATTAAACTTAGTTCTGTCGCCACAATTTCTGTCAGAGTTAGAAACATATCCATTTTGAGGGGCTTGGACCGATGAGCACTGTATCTCTACAATAATAAAATGATGATAATAATGATCAAGCAAGTAAATTTGTATATTGAATAGTGTAAAATTTAGAATTGAATGTGTGAATTTAGTTAACAAAAACTAATGAGATCTCAATAATTAAGCAAGAAAAACTTGTAAACACGAGAGTGTCCTTTACAACACAAGTCATCCACCTCTGTTTTCCTAATAACCTTTTTCAAGTTAAAAAAATTTTCATGAAGTTTCTACTGGAAAATCTTTAAAGCATTCCTAATATACAAAACCTTTTCCTGCACTCATTATAAATTTTCATTATAATTACAGCTTTTTGAAAAATAATGATCAACTTGTGTTAAGGGATGATTTTTCTGTTTTGAATAATTGAATTCAAATAGTTATATTTTAAGTGCTAGCTTATATACTGGCTTGTGTACATGAATTTTTACACATGTGTGTTTTATCAATTAACTTAGTTTATTAATTAAAATGAAATAATAAAAGTTAATAAAATTATGTTTGATATATTAAAGAATGCTGTGCAATCTATTCTGCTCCTTACCTCTGACCCTAAATATTTCAATTTTATGTCTTAATATACGAGTATTTGTGTAGGTCATGAAATTTCTGCACAGAAATAGATGACATAGTGGGTCAGAATTCAAGAAGTAATCCATTAAGCTAGTATGCAAATATCACAAGTGGGACATATTTAGTTCAATTCATTTGATATGATGCTCAAATTGGCGTCCAAGTAAAACATGGGACATGCGTCTTACAGTAGAATGACAATAAATACTGTTCACAAGTATTCGAGGTAGACATACTGTAAGCCTAAATTATTGAGTCTAAATTCAATGTGCATTTTAAATAAGGTCAATGCACTGACACTATGTGTAGATAAGGTAACAAATGAAACTGTTTCTGTCTTATTGTGAAAAGCCTCAAGAAGAAAACATGATCATGATCAATTGACAGGAATTAAGACATACTTATTCAATAAAAAAACTAAGATCATTTATCATTTTCAGAGAAAAGACGCAAAATTGGTATTTTTGCCGAATATAATGAAAATTGATGGTGAGCTTAACAAGAAATTTTGTATGTTAGGAATCCTTTAAAGATTTCCCCAGTGAAAATTTGATGAAAAATGATTGAGAATTTAAAGGGTTATTAGGAAAACAGAGGTGGATGGATGACTTGTTCTGTCCAAGCAACTATATAGCGAAACTTCCCAGCACTTTGTCAAAGGTGTTCGTTGAGGTCAATTTTTCATTTACCAGCGTCAATGCAGTCACATTTCTCCACGTTAAACACTTTGCAATATGGGCATTGTTTACTTTCAACATTTCCATTAGGTAGAACTTTGCATTTATAGTATCTTCCGCCAATTGGCCAATACCATTTTCCACTTTTGCAACATTTTCCGGGGGGACACTCTGAAAGTAAACAAGTCACAACACTAACGAGACTACATCACCAAACCGGTACTGAGTATGTTAACGGTTCTGTGTCAGTCTTTTATCATTGGTTGGGTGTCGTTTCTTTAACATTTGTTGTCTTTTGATATTCCAGTAATAGAAAATAAATTACATCTATGTAGGATAATATATAGCAAAAGTGTGTCGTTCTTTGATTTAACGTTGTGTTATTCATATTCCAATAATTGAAAATAAAATAATGTCAATCTAAGATATATGGTAAAAGAGAAGTGCAAGCAAGGAATATGTAAACTATTAAACTCAATATCAATGTCGAATCACACAATCAAACGATTAATAATGAAATGTTGCTAAACAAAAACAATTTCATGAACTCTTCATAATTATGCGCTCAACGTCGTGATACATTGTACACTGTGTAGAGTGTGAAAATGATAAACGCGTATCTAAAAGCCTATTTAAGGTGATCACGTCTCTCTACATCATTTGTTAAAATGTACTTCATAGTTTAGATAATGCTATTTTGTACCAGGAACACATTTTGGTGGATTGTAATTGTATTGTCCATTCTCCAAACACTTAATCTCAGCATATCCAACAAGTTTATATCCCACGTTACAAGCAAACTTAGTTCTGCCATCACAATTCCTGTCAGCGTATACTATGTAACCGTTATCTGGGGCTTGAACCGCTTTACATTGTATTTCTACAAAAATATTAGAATAAAGTTAAATTTTGAAATAATCAATAAGTAAATTGGTTTATTGAAATATATAAAATTTAGAAATGCGTGATTTTAGTTTTAAAACTATCTTAGAATATTGCTCAATTTCTTTCATTTAAGTAATTGATTTTGAGATATCTTAATAATTAAGAGTGAAAAACTGGAGTAAAGTATGTAATGTGAAACTTCTCATGATCAGCTATATGAAAGTGTTCACTGTAATTTATAATAATGACCGCGTATTCCATAAGATAATGATGTCCTACAATGACATTGCAGTTACGATGGCGCCGTTATTAATTAAGATGGAAAAGAAATACAAATTTGAAAAAATTGTCACAAACGAGAGCATTTTCACAATCTAAAAATAACTAGATATAGCAATTATTATCATTTACCAACGTCAACGCAACCACATTTCTCCACATCAAACACTTGGCAATATGGACATTGTTTACTTTCGACAGGTCCATTAGGTAAAACCTTGCATTGGTATCCCCTTCCGCCAATTGGCCAATACCATTTTCCACTTTTGCAACATTTTCCGGGAGGACACTCTGAAAAGTGAACAAGACACAACATTAACAAGACTACGTCACAAAAATATATTAATTATAACAGGTTTGTGCTCCCGCGTTTTATCGTTAATTGGATGTCGTTCCTTGAAATTGGTTCTGGTTTTGATATTCTAATAATTTAGAATGTCTTAAATATAATGTGCATACGCTGGCGCAATACGTTTGTAAAGATGCAGTTCCTATGGTTAACAATGCTTGTATGTAAGAAGGCGAATTCTTAAGTTAAATGTCGAATCAGAAAAATTAAATGTTGAAATAATGAAATGTTACCATATGAAAAACATTTTACAAGAACTTCATATATCAATATTTATGCGTAATGCTAAGTTACATTATAAATATTTTTAATGTGGAATGTGAAAAATGATCCAAGTGCATCTTAATGAGTATTTAAGGAAGATGGCACTTATCACTGCATCATTTAGAAAAATGTTCTTTATTTCGTAAATAATGTTAAATTGTACCTAGGACACATTTTGGTGGATTGTAATTGTATTGACCATTCTCCAAACATTTAATCTCAGCATATCCAACAAGTTTATATCCCTCGTTACAGGCAAATGTAGTTCTGCCATCACAATTCCTGTCAGCGTATACAATGTAACCGTTATGAGGAGCTTGAACCGCTTTACATTGAATTTCTACAATAATATTAATGGAATAAAGTTATATTTTGAAATAATTAATAAGTAAATTGGTTTATTGAAATATTTAAAATTTAGAAATGCGTGATTTTAGTTTTAAAAAACTATCTTAGAATATTCTCAATTTCTTTCTTTTAAGTAATTGATTTTGAGATATCTTAATAATTAAGAGTGAAAAACTGGAGTAAAGTATGTAATGTGAAACTTCTCATGATCAGCTATATGAAAAGTGTACACTGTAATTTTTAATAATGACCGCGTATTCCATAAGATAATGATGATAATAATGATGATGATAAGATAAGGAAATTAGCGCAACAGATTTTGGACAGTCATATGTTTGATTTTGGCCATTTCCTGGGGATTTAAACAGGTGCATATGTTAGGCCAATGCATAACCTCCAGGAAAATCACTTCTAGAGATGATAAAATAATTTCGACTTTGAGACAGGGTAGATGCAAACAACCCACCCACATGTTTCATCTGAAATGTTTTACTGATTTTAAACCCCTTCCATCCCTGCTTTTTTAATTTTTCTTGCATCAATATGTTGCGTTTTGACACATAGTTAATCCCTTAAAAGGAATAAATGATTCCTTGTAGATAAAGTGGAAAACAATATTTCCCATGTTATTTTCCCATAGGGAAAAATCATTGCTTTCAGCCAAGTTTGGTCACCCATAATGGGTATCTTTAAAACCCCTGAATCCAAAATCTGTGGCACTAATTTCCCTCCTCCTTTCAAAAAGTTGTCACAAACGAGAGCATTTTCACAATCTAAAAATAACTAGATATGCAATAATTATCATTTACCAACGTCAACGCAATCACATTTCTCCACATCAAACACTTGGCAATATGGGCATTGTTTACTTTCGACAGGTCCATTAGGTAAAACTTTGCATTGGTATCGCCTTCCGCCAATTGGCCAATAACATTTCCCATTTCTGAAACATGTTGCGGGAGGACACTCTGAAAAGTAAACAAGACACAACATTAACAAGACTACGTCACAAAAAGATACTTATTATACAAGGTTTGTGCCTCCGCGTTTTATCATTGGTTGAGTGTAATTCCTTGAAATTGGTTGTGTCTTTGATATTTTAAATATCTAGAATAAGATACGTTTATACGATGTGCATATTTATAAAGATATAAATTAACAGTGAAGTGTAAGCTGATGTGTTACGTTTGCAAAAATGCAGTTCCTATGGTAAACAATACTAGTATGTAAGAATAGTTCGAACATGGCTGTATCCACGCCTTCTATAAACTGTAAACAAAGTCTACATTTCACCTGGGTTATATTCGCGATCAATACCCCAGTAAATACGTGTAATGTGTGACGTTATAACGGTGGGTCGTAGTAATAGCGGACCATGATGAATATTCGAAACAATTTGGTGAGTTTTCATATTCGAATCGTAATATAGACCTCAGAGCAGGGGTAATATCGTCGAATATACCCCTTGGGGCTAGGCACAAAAGCTAGGCACAAAAGCACAAAAAGGCACAGAAAACGTTTGTGCCTAGCCCTGTGGGATGTATTCGACGATATTACCCCTGCTTTTCGGTCTATATTTCTCAATTAAAACGCGAACTCTTAAGTAAAATGTCGAATCCGAAAAATGTAATGTTGAAGAAATGAAATGTTGCTGAATAAACATGATTTCACACCTACACGTACCAATATAGTAATGGCTAGAATAAAATCTGAGGTACTATATTTGCCACTAATCATATAATAGCTGTCTTTGTTACGGTTCTAAGATGATAAACAACTTTTTCAAATAATGCCTGGGTCACATATGCTCCGATCCATCGGCCGGCGCCCGGCCGATTGAGTGTTTTGTTCAATATTGTATTCAATTTTGAACAAAATACTCAATCGGCCGGGCGCCGCAGTGAAAATTGGAGCAAATGTGACCAAGGCATTAGTGATCGTATACAGTGCGTATCAAAAAAACGCAACAGATTTTTATCTCGGAAAAGCGCAAAACCGGTGATAACAGCATTGATTTCATTCAATGCACCATAAAGCCACTTGTCTCCTCTTTACAATGATATATCATTCGTTGATATTTGGTCATGGTTGGGTGAATAATCATTCCATTTGCAAAGTGGGCCAAAATAAGCAAAATTCAGTGTACAGAGTCCGATGCAATACCGGAAAAAACATAAAACCAATGCTGGCTGCATCCTTTTCATTCAATGTACCAAAAAGCCAAATTACTCCTCTTTGCAATGGAATATCATTCATTTATAGGGAGTCATGGCTGGCCGAATAATCATTAATTTTGCAAAGTGGGGCAAAATTCAGCTCGGACTCAAGTTTTAAACATTGCAAAAGTCAGTACAAGGGGCATAGGGGCTAATGGAAGAGGGTATGACAGGTGTGGCATAGACAGTAAAGTGTTAATACTCATACTCTTGCAATAATACATCCTATACCCCTCCAAATTGCCACCACTTCCTTGCAAATAAAGATGCACTCATCTGTCCACGTCATGCATGGTTAAGCCCTGAGTCGTCTGTGGGTTAAAGCAGAGAAAACCAACCCAAAGGCAATTCTTTCTCGAGGTTTTGCAATATCTGGTAGAGGAATTGTGAGCACAGATGCTCCCGAGATAGCTCCATATAAAAAGTCACAACAATTCAAGTCAGGGGAACTTCCATTGGCACTTAGCCCTTGCACTGATTTTTCGCAATATCTAAAACTTGGTCCAGAGTCAATTTTGACCCACTTTGCAAATGGAAGGATTTCTCACCCAACCGTTACGACATGTAAATGAATGACATATCATTGCAAAGAGGAGAGACGTGGCTTTATGGTACATTGGATGATTGATTGATGTAGTTATCACTAGTTTTGTGATTTTACGAGATAACTACTTGTTGTGTTTTTTATACGCCCTGTACGAGGGGGTATCATTAATTAGTGAGACTTTTTTGAGGCAGCATCTTATATTCATTCAATTGCAATAAAACTTGGTAGGTATATGCCCTTGGGAATAGGGTATTGAATGAACACACTCATCAATTTATTTTCATAGATACCTAGCAACAGCGGTTACCATGGCAACGGTTGCTAGGGGTTGTTGGAGCAGCTAAAAAATTACCAGAAACAAGGGCACTTTTTACTATGTAATTTTTTACAAAATGACAGTTTCTTTTCAAATTTTGTTTACACAGTGCCCTGAGTTGGTTGTTATGACAACACAACCAATTATGATGTCATCTCTAGTACATGATGTCACACATGGCTGTGACATCAGACACACGGCCATTTTGCAGTACTTTAGGCTGGAGCAAAATTGGCTAAAATAGGGATGAATTCCAAAGAACTCAATGTTAACATAAGATCTGTTATAAAATACAATGCAATCAGAGGTATTCCAGCACTAGACACCTTAAGGGGCCTACATGAGGTGTATGGACAGGAAAATGTGAAACGGTCAACTGTTTACAGGTGGCATTCTACATTTAAAGATAATGGAAACCACACTGTTTTTGATGCTCCCAGATGTGGTCGCAAAGCTGATACCGTGATTCCAGAAAACATCAAACTTATTGAAGATATGATATCTATGGATGGTAGACACACTATCACTGAACTTTGTATTATGTCTGGACTCAAATATTCATCAGTTCAAAAGATTCTAACCCAAGAGCTATCTATGACTCGTGTTAGCGCACGTTGGGTACCCCGACTTCTTACAGGAGAGCAGAAAGCAGAAAGAGTCAGGATTTGTCAAGAATTCCTCCTCCTGCTTCACCGATGAAGATTAACAAATAAAGTAGTTCCAGTTTACGGGACTATATTCTTGCTATCTTTTTCTAAAAATGGCACATTTTGAAAGTACTTGGCCTCAGCTTTACATACATACCTCAAATGGCCACAATGCATATACTTAAACCTACACTCCCCTCCATAAGTTTGGCAACCTTTTTTCCCCCATTGAACTACTATTTACTTAACCTGCGATGAAAATACTTATACTATTGATGGAAACATAATTTGACTTTAATTCCAATACCTCCAAATTTTCTCAATTTTTTTCCTCAATTACAATAGGTCGAAAATTGATGATAAATTTGATGAATTTTTGAAAATCGACATTCCCATGTTAACCAATTAGAAATGGTAGGTTTGCCGCAAGTCATATGACAGAATATCCATCCATCCGAGTCCTTGCAAAAAATACGAGTTAGACAGGCAATTGAATTTGCTAACTTTATTTAACAAAAAATTGATATGTTTCTTCAGGTTCAACAAAGTTATAGGGCTTTAAAGTCAAAGTTGTTTTTCAAAAAAACTCTCCCATTGAAATAACACAAGAGGCGAAAAATTATTCTCAAAATTGACTTTGAAGCGCTGTAACTTTAGTATTCATAAAATAAACTAAACACTTAGTGTTCAAAAAAGTTAGACAATTCAGTTTTTTTTATCTAAGTCATTACTGTATAAGGGTTAAATTATGCAAATTAGCTAATTTGCATTTTTCTGAATTACTGATGTTATTTAATAAATTTTGGTGAAAAAATAGGTTTATACCTCATATACTTCCAAAGTTATGAATTAAAGTCCGTTTTCATTTGACCCCCCTGAAATATCTGGGTAGGGGAGAATTTTTTTCACAATCTTTAAATTAGATGCAATTTTAATATTTTTCACATCTGTTATACATATGAGCCAGGCCACAAGAAAAGGGGTCTTATCACAGATTTTTTCAATATTTTGATTTTTTGTTTATCTAAAAAAGCACAAAGAGACCCTTCAAATGAGCCATGTTTATGTCTTAACAATTTTTTTTGCAGATACAGACCAAAGGACAGATTTGAATTTAGCACAATTTTCCTCTTAATCTTTAGCACATTTTTGGCTCTGTAGCACAATTTTAATTTTTATGATAAGACCGGTTTTCCTGTGGCCAGGCTCATATATAGATGCATTTTTAGGAATTATTTCATACCTTCATGTGAAGGCAATTACAGTAAATGTCGTATATCATCATTTCGTCATTTAATAGTTTTCATGGTGGTTTAAGGGTTGAATTATGCAAATTAGCTTATTTTCGTTCAAAATATTTTTTCTCCATGTTCCTGATCTTATTTTATAAATTTTGGTGAAAAAATAAAGTTTGTATGTTATATACTTCCAAAGTTATGAATTAAAGTTTATTTTCTTTTGACCCCATCTCTTAAATATTTGAGTAGGGGGAGAAATATTTTTCACAACCGTTATGTAAGATACACTTTTAATATTTTGCACATCTATCATAAATATATATATATAGATGCATTTTTAGTAATTATTTCATAAGTTATAACTTCATATGAAGGAAATTACAGTAAATGTTGTACATTATCATTTCGTCATTTAATAGTTTTTATGGCGGTATAAGGGTTAAATTATGCAAATTAGCTTATTTGCGTTTAAAATATTTTTTCTTCATTACTGATGTTATTTTATAAATTTTGGTGAAAAAATTAAGTTTGTATCTCATACACTTCCAAAGTTATGAATTAAAGTTTATTTTCTTTTGACCCCCCTGAAGTTATAGGGCGGGGGGTATAAAGATGAGGATATCTTATTTTCGCAAGCCTCAAACTCTAGACATCACCCCACATCATAAATTGAATATATAGAAGATATACCAGGACTTCTAATATGTCTTGACTTCCGTAAAGCTTTTGACTCATTGAATTGAAAATTTATGCTCAAAACACT
>CAIIXF020000003.1:9105814-9123814 GCA_903813345.2 Owenia fusiformis | reverse complement strand
GGTCTCGGTCGAGGGGTCTGGGAGACAAGGTCTAGTAGCTAAGCTTCCCCAAACCACCGTCAGTACTTATGTGACAGGTAGAGTATATTTGGTTGATCCTAGGGTTATGACATTGATGTGTCATTTCCTATAATCATCGAGTTATTCGATGATTACTAACTTATATTTCTTCATCAGCAGCCGAAAGAATGCTGTTTGGGTTTTAGTTCTATCATTCAGTTGTGCTAGAGATAACTTTTGGTTAAGATGACGTTGTGGTTTGGTTCTGTGTTTAAGTTTCATATATAGTGGTGTATGTTTTATGTTCATGGTATGTAAATTGGAAGAGTTGTAAATTTGTTGTCTTTAGTAGCGTTTCTGCTTTATCGGAGTTTGCGGTATTTTCGTTTATAAAAATGGTATTGGTTTGGATGTGTGTAGTGTGAGTTTGTGGTGGGTTCCCTGTTTGTCAAAGGTTTGGCGGCGTTTGTGGTATGTATGTGGTAGAAAAGTTGTTTTTTCATGAATTGGGTGTATAGTGTCATGTCTGAGGTTTATTTTGGTGTGTGTGTTATGGTAGTAGCATCTCTTGTTGTTGAGATATTAACTTGATTTTGGAGGCTGTCTTCCCGTGATTTCATTATGTTTCGATTATCTCGTGTTTGTGTTTTGTCGGGATCGTGTATGCGTATTGATTAATTGCATCAAGTTGTGGTCAGTTTGTTTGTTTGAAGTTGTTTGTTTGAATTTGTTTTGTTTTTTTGGTTTGTTTTTTACCTTTTATGGTTAGGTGTTTTTTATGTCAGTAGTGTGTGCGTTGGGGGAGTTGTTAGCTTGTTCGCGATTGTTTGTATTTTGGTTTTATCGGAGTTTTGTAGTGTTTTGGTTTGTAAATTTCTTGTTTTATTTGTTTTGTGTGGCGTTTTTATATGACGTGTCGCAAAAAGCTCGCGCACGCATTGTTACACATTTTATGGCGTAATCCAGAGGATCCTCGCTTTTAACATGATAGAATGTGACGTTTTTGAGAAAAATGTACACACATGAAAATCCTTTCGTCCTCCACATTTACCTCTATATCTCAAAACATTTTAGACGAATAACTCTGATATCATATATATATTGTAAATGGGCAAGGAGCATCATAAAACACGAATCAATTGATATTTTAGGTGAAATAAATATACGTGTTGCTGTGCTTGAAAATAGGCGAATGGCGTAAATTAGCCCTATTTTAATGAATTTTGAAAACCTTTCGTCCTCCACTTTTCCACATACAACAGAAAACACATACTTTTGTGAACAAAATCAATTACTTATTAATAAACTAGAGTTTAGGAGCAAAATAATCATGTATGATTTATTAAAAATTGATCTCGTATTTTTTGTTTAATGTACACCTGAAAAGTTGAAGGTACCAAAAAATGAGCAAAAAAGGTCGCTGTCAACAGATTCTATTTTTCAGACTCTATGACGTCACAATATGGGACGCTTACCAAAATTCATCCTTTGAAATAAAACTTCCATCTACCTTTATCAAGACGAAAAATAAGTATAATAGTCATATATTGTTTGAGTTATGAGCGTTTAAAGACGAAAAATAATTCAAAATGTAACGTGTCAACATGGGATATTTGCCAGATGTTTTGGTAAAAAACTCTTTTTTAAAAACGAACGCGCAAAAAATGTGAACGGAGTGTAGTTGATCTAAAATCTTCATCGAAACAGCTTTAAAATGATATATAACTTTAATTAGAATATTATCCTATAATCCGGGGAATCAAAGTTACATTCACGCGATACCCTTAAAATACAAATGCGCCACCTTTTTGCGACACGTCTATGTAAGTGGTAGATAAGTTGTTTTGCAACAGTTTTGGGTGTGTAGTGTCATGTCTGAGGTTCATTTTGGTGTGTGTGTTATGGTAGTAGCATCTCTTGTTGTTGAGATATTAACCTGATTTTGGAGGCTGTCTTCCTGTGATTTCATTATGTTTTGATTATCCCGTGTTTGTGTTTTGTCGGGCAGTCTGTGTCGGGATCGTGTATGCGTATTGATTAATTGCATCAAGTTGTTGTCAATTTGTTTGTTTGAATTTGTTTTGTTTGTTTGGTTTGTTGTTTACCCTTATGGTGAGGTGTTTTTTATTTTGATAGTGTGTGCGTTGGGGAAGTTGTTAGCTCGTTCGCGATTGGTTACGGTATTTTGGTTTTATCGGAGTTTTGTGGTATTTTGGTTTGTAAATTTCGTGTTTGTTTTGTGGCTTTTTTTGGTATGTAAGTGGTAGGTAAGTTGTTTTTCAACGGTTTGGGTGTGTAGTGTCATGTCTAAGCTTTATTTCGATGTATATGTTGTGGTCGTAGCATCTCTTGTTATTGAGGTATTAACTTGTTTCTGGGGGCTGTCTTACCGTGTTTTCAATTTGTTGACTGTCCCGTGTTTGTGTTTTGTCGGGATGGTGTATGCGTTTTGGTGAATTGTAGATCACGATTTTGTCCGTTTGTTTGTTAAAATTTGTTTCGTTTGTTTTGTTTGTTGATATGAGTTTTATATGATGTACGGGTAATGTGTTTGATAGTCTGTTGTATATGCTTGTGTTTTACATGTACTTCCATTGTTTATTAAGAATGGGCTGTTTCTAAATAGGGTTCCCGGTTGGGGAAACCTGGTTTGGTTGGTTGTTTGTGAGTAAATGCGTTGTTTTTTAAAGTATGAATTGGAGTGAGTGTTTATCTCCATAGGGTTATAAAGTGTATATATTTTTGTATTACCAGGTCGGCAGAAAAAGATTGTTGAATATTCGGGACGCTGATAAGAAATGTTCGAAACACCAAGTGTGGTAAGATGGTACAGCCCTTCTACTACAAAATGTGTCCGATCGTTTTTGAGATGAAATATACTTGGTATTTGTCCATAAGCTGAGCAATGTGACATACGAGGGTTGATCATAAAGTTCTCATAATATCTCTCTAATTTCTTTATTTTTCAATATTTTCCTATGAAATTTTCACAGAATGTGCAGCATGGAATGGTTTATTAATCCAGCTAACAATATTTAGAATAACGGAAACATTGAATAAGAAATGGTTGCCATAGTAACTTATTTTTTTTATTTTTGGGAATTGTGACTTAGACAATGTCTTGAGACATCACCTGTATTAAACACGCCATGTCATGCAATCTGTGTTTATGGTGAGAGGTCTCGGTCGGGGGGCCTGGCAGACAAGGTCTAGTAGCTAAGCTTCCCCTAACCACCGTCAGTACTCATGTGACGGGTAGTGTATATTTGGTAGATCCTAGGGTAATGACATTGGTGTGTTATTCCCTATCTTCATTCACGTAGAGAGAGGCCGGTAGCGGATCTTCTCCCTTATATGTTGGTCATTATAAGGGCCCAGGATGTTTCGAACTCATGGGGGTATCCCATGATTGTTCTTCCTCAGCGGCCGAATGAATGTTGTATGTGATTTATTGTGATTTTATTGTGAATGATAATGCTGTTTTATTTCTATCATTCAGTTGTATTTTAATAGGTTTCCCGTATTCATTTTTAGCGGGAGGGGGGTGGTTGTTTATGCGTATTGGTTTATTGCATAAAGGCGTGGTCAGTTTATTGATGAATTTTAGTTTGGTTTGGTTTGTGGTTAAGCCATATGGTCATGTATGTTATATGTTGATATTGTGTGTATTTAAAGGGTTGTTGACTTGTTCTTGTTTGGTTGCATTTTGTGGTGTTTTCAATTTGTTGAGTTGGTGTGCGTTTGGCAGTGTCTGTGGTGGGTTGAGGGTAGGTAAATTACATTTTGGTGGTTCAGGTGGTAAGTTTACTGTTTCAGCTTTCCGTTGGTATATGTGATATGTTGCTAGCATATCTTGTTGTTAAGATATTAACTTGAATTTAGGGTTTAATGGCCCGTATTTTAAATATTTTGGTTTTCCGATATTTGTGTTTTATCGGGAGGGTGTATGTGTATTGGTTAATTGCATCGGGGTATGGTCGGTTCAATGTTGAAATTGGATTTGGTTGTTTTGTTCATTGTTTCAGCTTCATGGTCAGGTACATGTTTTGTTCATATTGTGTGTATTAGAAGAGTTGTTGACTTTTTCGTGTTTGGTCGTGTTTTGGTGTTTTCGGCATTTTGCGGTATTTTCGATTTGTTGAGTTGGTTTGAGTTTGGTGGTGACTAGGATGGGTCTATGGTAGGTAAATTGTCTTTTGATGGTTCAGGTGGCTTGATTAATGTTTTAGCTTTCCGTTGGTGTGTGCATTATGTTCGTGGCATATCTCGTTGTTGAGATATTAACTTGAATGTAGGGTTTGATGGCCCGTATTTCAAATATTTTGATTTTCTCATGTTTGTGTTTTATCGGGAGGGTGTATGCGTATTAGTTAATTGCATCATGGTATGGTCAGTTCGATGTTGATTTTAATTTGGTTGTTTTGTTCATTGTGTCAGCTTCATGGTCAGGTATATTTAATGTTCATATTGTGTGTATTAGAAGGGTTGTAAACTTTTCCGTGTTTGGACATGTTTTGGTGTTTTCGGCATTTTGCGGTATTTTCGATTCTTTAAGTTGGTTTGAGTTTGGCGGTGTTTAGGGTAGGCCTATGATCGGTAAATCGTTTTTCTGTTGGTTCAGGAGGCTTGTTTAATGTTTTAGCTTTCTGTTGGTGTGTGTATTATGTTCGTGGTATATCTTGTTGTTGAGATATTAACTTGAATGTAGGGTTTAATCGTCCGTATTTCAAATATTTTGATTTTCCCATATTTGTGTTGTATCGGGAGGGTGATGCATATTGGTTGATTGTGTCTGTGTGTGGTTGGTTTATTGTTTAAGTCTGGTTTGGTTGTGTTGTTTTTTCGTTGTAGAGAACGGGTGTTTCGTTCTACTCTTTGTATGAAATAAGTATTTTAATCTAAATTTTCTGTTAAAACTTAGAATGTCAGTCGGGAGTTCCCGCTCTAGTGTTTTTAAGTTTGGGGTGGGAATAAACTTGAGTCCCTTAGAGAGAAAAGAGTGTTCTGCTTCTGACGGTGTGTAATCCGACAAGTTAAGTTAAGCTTAGTTTTCGCTGCTTTGGTTTTGTGTGTTTTATGAGTGTTTGAAAGGATGTATTGTTTTTTTGGCTTTGTAAAGTTTGTTGTTGCGTTTCCTAGCCATATTGGTAGTTAGGTTGATTCTTAGTTGTCAGTGGTACGTGTTATATAAGTATCAGTGGCCAATTATGTATCTAGGTCACTGTAATTATGTGTGTATCAGGTATGTTCCTGAATTAAGTGTGGTTATGGGAGTAGTGATTACGAAGACAATAGGAAGATTCCCTTGTTAGAATGTATATTTTGAAGTGTTGGTTTCGTGTTGGTTGTTATGAAGTAATTGTTTATATTTTGGTTTGGAAAGTGTTTTCCAGTCGGGGTATTATTTGGTTGTTTGTTTATGAGTAAATGTGTATTGTTTTAATTTGCGAATTGGAGTTTGTGTGTGTCTCCAAACTGTTGTAAGGTGTGTATGTTTTTTTGTTGCCAGGTCGGCAAGATTGTTACATGTTTGGCACGCTGCTAAGGAAAGTTCGAAACACCAAGTATGGTAAGATGGTGCAGCCCCTCCTGTACGAAAATGTGTATGATCTTTAATGAAATATACAAGGTAGTTGTCCATAAGCTGAGCGATGGGACCTAGCCCGAAGGTTTGGTACGCAGGTTATTCACTTATTATGGGTTTATCCTTATGGCTAATGGAGACAGCCCTAATATCATATTTTTGGGAGTGGTGACTTAGACAATGTCTTGAGACATCACCTGTATTAAACACGCACATGTCATGCAATCTGTGTTTATGGTGAGAGGTCTCGGTCGGGGGGCCTGGCAGACAAGGTCTAGTAGCTAAGCTTCCCCTAACCAGGTGCATGATATATAGGCCTACAATATCTAATTTAATTTTAATAACATTTACAAAAATAATACTGAAAAAAAGAAAAGATTATTTAAATTGGATATTTTTGTTTTAGAATTGATTTGACGTTAATCCCTATTTAATGATCAGATCTTGAAGTTTGGAGCATAGCTACAATAGTATACAGCAATTTTGATTTACACACGGCAAAAACATGGATTAGTCATTAACTTTTGCATTGATTTCGAAAAAGTATTGAGATTTGTAGTAATTCATGACATTATGTTCCCGGGTAGTTTAATAAAATACTTGACAGAACTCAATAGAACATGGCGGATGCTTTACAGGGGAACTAGTTCGCCATGCACATCCCGGGATGCACATACAGTAGCGTTGTATGATATTGTACAAGTTCTGTAAAGTAGCCTACAATATTTACAGTGCACCTTTGTCCAGTGGATAATATATTACATGTTTGCATATTGATTTCGAAAAAGTATTGAGATTTGTAGTAATTCATGACATTCAGATCCCGGGTAGTTTAACAAAATACTTGAAAGAACTCAATAGAACATGGCGGATGCTTTACAGGGGAACCAGTTCGCCATGCACATCCCGGGATGCACATACAGTAGCGTTGTATGATATTGTACAAGTTCTGTAAAGTAGGCTACAATATTTACAGTGCACCTTTGTCCAGTAGATAATATATTACATGTTTGCATATTGATTTCGAAAAAGTATTGAGATTTGTAGTAATTCATGATATTCAGTTCCTTGGTAGTTTAACAAAATACTTGAAAGAACTCAACAGAACATGGCAGATGCTTTACAGGGGAACCAGTTCGCAATGCACATCCCGGGATGCACATACAGTAGCGTTGTATGATATTGTACAAGTTCTGTAAAGTAGCCTACAATATTTACAGCGCACCTTTGTCCAGCGGATACTATATTACATTTTTGCATCGATTTCGGAAAAGTATTGAGATTTGTAGTAATTTAGAATTTTTAACTCCCGGGCAGTTTCACAGTTTGCAATGATTTCGGGAAAGTATACTCCTAATACTGAAAAACAACATGCTTGCCTTGTGTACTGGGCTTCATTGCCAAGACTGATTTCAGGAAAAACAAAACTAATAAAAAACGGTGAAAGAACTGCTCACGGACAACTTCTAGATTAGATGATTGACGTTAAACGAATATGTACCAGTATTATTTGCAGAAATTGCTGGAATAGAATTCAGACTATTGAAAGGGAATTAAATTCAATTAATAATAAGATCAAGCAGTACAGGTCGCAGGAATATCAATCATGATGGAATCTTAAATACATGTTCGTCTTAATATTGTCTTTAGAGCAAATGTTTACAAGTCTGCAAATCCAGGTATCTCCCTTACAAATAAAATCCATTCACCAAAAATATAATTACTTTTCGATATCTTTTTTACAGCATATCTTAACTATAAGTGTTTATATGTGAACTGAACAGTCATCAGCTTCCTGATATTAAATTAAATTGGTTCACTTCAATCAAATTACTTTCGATTATATTTAGCAAATAAAACGTTTATCGATTTTGCGAGGGTCGTTTTAAATTTACCTAGATGAAAGTGAAGCGAGGTAGGACTTCCCATAATGCCATTATCAAAGGTTCAAATACTCACTTGCTGATTGGAGTAAAATCAACATGAGCATTACCTCATGTGTTTATAATCTAAATATAGACATTGAAAGATTGTGCGCTATTGGTCAAAGTTACCAACATAAACATTCAGTTCGGTTTCAGAAAAGTATTGAAAAGTAATTCATGACATTCAGTTCCCGAGCAGTTTCACAAAATAAATCTATGAAATATCTCAATAGAACAGAGCAGATGCTCACAGGGGAACCAGTTCGCCATGCACATACAGTGGCGTTGTATGACACACTGTATTGACAAGTACATAATATTTTATATGTTTGCATTGATTTCAGAAAAGAATTGAGATTAGTTGTAATTCATTCAAAATAAATCTATGAAATAACTCAATGGAACAGGGCAGATGCTTACAGGGGAACCAGTTCGCCATGCACATAATGACATTCAATTTCAAAGCAGTTATACCCCGAGTTATACAAACAAATCTATGAAATAACTCAATTGAACAGGGCGGACGCTTGATACATTGATTTCGGGGAATCATTGAGATCATTTGTAGTATTTCATGACATTCAGTTCCCGGGCAGTTTCACAAATAAATCTATGAAATAACTCAATTGAACAGGGCGGACGCTTACAGGGGAACCAGTTCGCCATGTACATACAATGACGTTGTATGATACACCACTACTGTATTGGCAATTTCACAAAATAAATATGCCTACATGAAATAACTCAATTGAACAGAGCGGATGCTTGATACATTGGTTTCGGGGAAGTATTGAGATTTGTAGTATTTCAGTTCCCGGTCAATTTCACTAATGAATCAATGAAATAATTCAATTGAACAGAGCGGATGCTTACAGGGGAACCAGTTCGCCATGCACATACAGTGGCGTTGTGTAATACACTGTATTGACAAGAACATATATTTTTGCATTGGTTTTGGAAAAGTATTGAGACTGTAGAAATTCATGACATTCAATTCCAATGGGAGTTTTACCATAGGCTTTCAATTAGAAATAAATCTGTGAAATAACTCAATTGAACAGGGCGGACGCTTGATACATTGATTTCGGGGAATCATTGAGATCATTTGTAGTAGTTCATGACATTCAGTTCCCGGGCAGTTTCACAAATAAATTTATGAGATAACTCAATTGAACAGGGCGGACGCTTACAGGGGAACCAGTTCGCCATGTACATACAATGACGTTGTATGATACACCACTACTGTATTGGCAGTTTCACAAAATAAATATGCCTACATGAAATAACTCAATTAAACAGGGCGGACGCTTGATACATTGATTTCTGGGAAGTATTGAGATTTGTAGTATTTCAGTTCCCGGTCAATTTCACTAAATGAATCAATGAAATAAGTCAATTGAACAGAGCGGATGCTTACAGGGGAACCAGTTCGCCATGCACATACAGTGGCGTTGTGCAATACAATGTATTGACAAGAACATATATTTTTGCATTGGTTTCGGAGGGTTTTCGTAAAACACCGACCGCCGACCACCGACCACCGACCAGTCACTCTCCACAGTTGGGTACATGTGGTCGGTGGTCGGCTGACGGTTTTTACATAAGGATGAAAAAATGCAAAATTAGAAGTAAAACCAGAACTGGGAATCCAATGACTATACAGGGTGTCAAAAAACAACGGCAGTACCTTTACTAGGTCGTGATTTAAAAACGTATAATTATCATTTCAAATCACGATGAAAACGTTACATCGTCGTGGTGTGTAATGTCATATTTTTAAGTGATGTTTCAGTTGTTAGAAGACCAATTTCATCCTGGTTAGTCACTTTGGAAAAAAACGCACGTAACATTGCATTAAGTTCATTCTTCATTCATATGAAACGCAATAACAAAAACACACAAACATCGTCGATGTTGACGTTGTAACGTTATGTTTGATTTCTCAGTTGTTAAACGTCAACTGGTAAAGACTACATTTGATATGACAAAAAAAGCTTTCTAATGGTGTACTGAAATTGGTAAGTCACTTTTAATTCCGATAAGAGAACGCATGTAACATTATATCGTGTTCCGTATTCAGTAGGCTATGACGATAACAAATCATTTTTGTTTCGAAATTGTTAAATTTCAGTAAAAAATTAGGATAGATTCCCGTAGAAACGATAGGTTGGTTAATGATAGGTTAGGACCTAAGGCAGGACAATTAATCGAGAGGAGACGGTCATGACCAATTTGTTTGCGTGCCATTCGTTGCAAGGTACGAAATCGGTAAAAAACGTTGCCTAGTCCAACGATTGACATTCAAAATCAAATTATTAATATTCTAAGGCTACAAATATGTTTGGTCTTTTACATGATATGGTCAGTCTTTTACACATTTTCTTCAAACCTTATCGCATCCTACGACCCCTTTAGATTGTGGTCGTACACCGGTAGGCCCGATTCGTTAGTAAGCCTGTGTTTCTACAATGTCGGAGAATGAACTATGCATTGCACACATAAATGACCTACCTCGATACATTCCTGAGTATTTTAGAATTCTTTTCATATAGTTGAATCGCAAATTGTATGGGTTTATCGGCAGAACGAAGATATTTTCGTTTTTGATAGCAATATTTGCGTGTAGGTTCAACCGTCAAATTCCTCCATTCAGTTCCCGGCATGCACCAGTCATAAGGGAAATCCCTGGGGAATTCCCCTTCCGACATTTTGAAAATTGCTGAGATATTTCCGATGTAAAAACTAAAATCTCTTCGTTCTGACGATAAACCCATACAATTGGCGATCTAACAACATAAAAAGAATTTTAAAATACTCTGGAATGTATCGAGGTAGGTCATTTAATAGCGCAATGCGTAGTTCATTCTCCGACATTGTAGAAAGACAGGCTTACGAATGAAACGGGCCTACGACCACAATCTAAAGGGGTCGTAGGATGCGATAACTTCAAACCCTGTTTTGAGGCTACCAGTGGAAAACACCGACCGGTCGGTGGTCGGTGGGGTCGGTCTTTTCCGAAAACCCGGTTTCGGAAAAGTATTGAGACTGTAGAAATTCATGACATTCAATTCCAATGGCAGTTTTACCATAGGCTTTCAATTAGAAATAAATCTATGAAATAACTCAATTGAACAGGGTGGACGCGTGATACATTGATTTCGGGGAGGTATTGAGATTTGTAGTATAATCCATGACATTCAGTTCCCGGACAGTTTCTCAAGTAAATCTATGAAATAACTCAATTGAACAGGACGGATACTTACAGGGGAACCAGTTTGCCATGCACATACAGTGGCATTGTATGATACACTGTATTGACAAGTACATACTATTTTATATGTTTGCATTGGTTTCGGAAAAGTATTGAGACCGAGTTATTCACGACATTCAATTCCCAGGCAGTTTTACAAATAAATCTATGAAATAACTCAAGACATTTTTACAGATTTAAATCAAATTAATAACAGTTAACTGTCTGTCGAATTTAAAGGTTCGCTTATGTTTGCAAGCAACGCATTTGTGTAATGCAATGATTCGATATTCTTTTAAGATAAACAGAAATATACGAAAATATGACTTTTTTCACTTCAAACATT
Source organism: Owenia fusiformis (assembly GCA_903813345.2). Taxonomy (NCBI): domain Eukaryota; kingdom Metazoa; phylum Annelida; class Polychaeta; order Sabellida; family Oweniidae; genus Owenia; species Owenia fusiformis. Next base: position 9,112,709 of record CAIIXF020000003.1, on the reverse strand, counting down.
ATGTTTAAGTCCACATAATAATGAAATAGCCTAATCCCCTTCTTGTTCAATGGGACTTTGATTTCAGCCCTGAATATACCAAAGTCCCCGTGTCATACTACAAATAGCATTAAACGTTAATACAATGTTCAGTATTTAAAACAACTGAAACAAGGCTTCTGGTTTTCATAATATTTTCATTTCAGACATATTTGAGTATTTTTAAGGTTAAAACAAACCATTATTATTATGGAGCTATCACACTTATGACATATGGGCTCATCGTTCGACAACGTGTGAATACTTTGCTGGGGCAGACAGCGGGACACGGCATGTATACACGATGGGCAAAACAAATCGTTTAACAACAAGATATATCCAGTCACACCAATTAAAACAATTAATTAAAAATGTATGCCCGAAATAACCACTCAGTGGCGAAAGGTGAGCCCATATAGCGAATGTGACACTGTGACAGCTATTTTTTGTTATTGATTTTAAAAAACCTGTCCCACATTAATTGAGCCTGCATGCCCCATCATATATAATTTTAAGCAACTGCAATATTTAACCCCGGCCCATGGTTAAAACATTTGATGTCTCAGTCACCGTTTGATATCTAATCTGCTAAATATATTCTTTTTACAGGTTCTTTCCATGAATGGAATGCTGCAGACATGACGGACATATGAATTTTGGGGTTATACATGGACACATGCGAGGAAGGCACAACGTAAAGAAGGGCGGGGGTCTTTACTCAAGGAAAGGTGTAAAACGCATCATGTGATTCAGCAGAAACAGTTCAGATATAATTTAGAACTAAGGTTGCATTCATGAATTCAGCTGCCGGCTGGTGGTTTAACCTACTTTTTATCAGTGGTAAACTCAATTACTTATAATGGCAGGTACTACTCGTGAGTTGAATGAGGAGTTTAATTCATCTGCCGGATGCCGGCTGGTGGTTTAATTTAGTTTTAAGCCATTTTAAACATAAATGAAGGAATAGTGACAGTTACTATTCATATTTAAATGATTTGGACATGAATTAGCCTGGTTGGTGAATCTGTCAGCCGTCAGTTGAATTGGCGAATGCTACCTCGACGCCCAACAATGCGTTTATACCCGGGTGTTTATACTTCATGTTATGCATGCAGTTTCTTGTTTTATTGTTAACACTTAAAAGTTAATAATTAAGGGTTTAATGTATCTTCCAGGTATTCATAAATAGTTGGCGCAGGTCCGTTGACGGTGATGATGACAATTTTGATGACGAGCTCTACATTCATTTCGAATAATTAATTTTTAGATAGGCATTTTGCGTACTTTATTTAAGTTTATACATTTTTAATTTATTAGAGCTAGCATTCTGATTTATCAGAGCCATGCACTAGATTGCTTGAAAGAGAGAGTCTTCATATTCCAAAAATAGTAAAGGCTGTTCATTTTACGATGTTAAGCTAGCTTTACATTTCCTTTGCTTGGTTTTATAAGAAGGTTAAGTTACACGTTTTTAAAAGAACTTGTACCCGAGCGTGTACTATTTCGTTCCCGGGGGATACTGTTCCACTCTCATATTCACCTGGGATTGTTTTCCGTATGTCTTTATACTCAATTGACCAAGTAAACAGTTCAAATGGGAGAAATAGTTATCTAAAGAACCACGTTCTTTTTTAAGAAACGTGTGTCTTAACCCTATTATCACCTTAGCAGACGGGGACAAACTCTTGCAAAAATACATATAGATTATTAAAGCACGATTATAAATATTTAGTTAAGCTAATTACTTTCTGTGCTTCTTTAATCAATGACGTTTTCAACGGTTTATTGTGTTGCTTTGTTGTTAAAATATATTTTTGATATTTGACCTATAGTTGCTTTCCAAAATTCTTGTTTTCATTTCTTGTGACAGTTATTTTTTCATACCTGTGTGCATGGCTTATATACCTGCATGTAGCATGGTGATTGACCAGGAATAATCTAACCGGGATAGACGTCCATGATTATAACATAGGCGTATTAAGTCAAATGAAAAATTATCAATATGCCTATGAGACTGGATATTGGATATAAGACTCCTCGTATATCCATGGGAGGATGAAAGTGTTATTAAGCCACCACTAGAATTATATATATAGTCTCCGACTTTTTGTGGACGGTGCTCGATTGTTTGTGTTCGGAGTTCGGTGGTTGGTATTTTAAAAGCTGGTCTGAACGGTCATTATTCATGATTCCCACAATTTGACATCTTTGATCAGTAACTATACAAAACAAATACTAATTAATTGTCTGGAGCACGGCGATCTCTTTCCGGCACAAACAGGATATTTTGATTTCTTAAAATTGTTTGATAAACAAATATAATCTTTTTTCTTCATCGGTTGCAATTATGCATTTAGGAGGGTGGAGGGCTATTACCAAGGGGAGTAACTTTTGACAGTTTTGGCAAAACAATCATGCGAAAAGTAATCAAAATGGTGAAAAAATGCATGATTTGAAAGGAATATAGGCCGAGGGGGGGGGGGCAACCGCTCCCAAAGTTTTTGCAAGTTTCTTCAAATTGATTGAAAAATCTACAAGTTCTCAGAAGGAGATCAAACTTTTTTAACTTGCTTCAAATTGATCAGGGAAAATTTAAATTATCAGTTCCAACTGGGCATTGTACATGTACATGTACGATGCATTCCACTCTCTGACCAGATAATGATTCAATTTCTCAATTTTCAAATTAAAAATAGGAAAAGCTTGCATCATATTGATCCTCAGACGCTCTTCCCGCCAGCAAAAAGTCGTGAGTTATTTTAATACACTGGAGGGGCGTAGGCAGCTTTCAGTCAGTCAGGTTACCCAGGGGGGGGGGGGGGCGATCTTGGCATAAGCAAGGCAAAAACAAATTTTTCGAAGATTAGTTTTGAGTTTTACAAAAATTGATGCAACTGCCTTCAAAATTGAGCTAGACGCTTTCAATAAAGAGCATTTTAAAGCTATTTTCCTCTTCTATCCAATGGTTCTATTTTCATTGGTTATCGGGGTCGCACCCGTTCCCATGGTTACGCCTTTGCATAGTACTGAACACAATAAAGTGCAGAAATGGATCCTAGAATACAGTTGCATTTTAAATAATAAGAATAAGAAAATTGAGGATAATTAGTTACGATGGTCTCGGCCTACATTAAAGGCGTAATATGATATCAATTTGAAATTAAAAACAGTATAATGCCTCCACCTGTTTAATTTTCTGGGGATACAATGCAATGGGGAAATGAAGTTAATTTCGTCAAAGCTTGATTGAACTTTATCAGAAATCTCGAAACTTGATTACACTTGCTTTCAAAATATTTGCTCTTTCCAAATATCATCGAGTTGATTGCAATTATGTTCGATGAAAAATCAAACTGCTATCAAAAGGCTTATTATTATATGGGTTACAGGCCCGTAGCCAGAATTTTCCAAGGGGGGGTTTACTTTTCCAAAAAATTCTAGGGGGGGGGGTTCACTTTGGCAAATTTGGCCAAAAATCACTCAAAAAATAGTCAGAATGGTGAAAAACTGCATGATTTTGAAAGAAATTTTGGCCACGGGGGGGGTTCGCCCGAACCCCCCGAACCCCCCCTGGCTACGGGCCTGGGTTAAAAGTTTTTTTTAGGATTATCAATACCATGCAAGTTTCCTTGGTTCCCATGATACTACAAGATGACACTACAAGTATAACCATAATAATCGTTAATCAAAGTACTATTGATCTGCCTGTGTGATAACATTTTGTTGCAGATGCCGAACGCCGAACACCAACCGCCAAACATCGTTCACAAAAAAAGTTGGAGACAAATGTTTCTACTTGTGGTGGTGACATAGATATAAGACCCCAAACCCGCATCCCAAACAGTTCCTAGATCTATAATGGAGATAAAACCTTAGTTGAATATTCAAATTGAACCAGTAAAACAGATGTAAATTAAGTTCCCTTCTTGAAGTTTCACAAGATCATGAAGCCTGAACAGTTGATTTCACTCTTTATCAAAAGTCATGGATGATTGCTGTTGGATAGGAATGAAATGAATAAAAAAAACTAGCCTATTGAATGTCTGTGCGAATGGTATCAAATAATTAAGATTTCTCAAAGTTGCTTTTCCACTTACTTAGTAACTCACTTTAATCCATAATCACATATCAATACAGGCTCATTTCCTCTGGCCACCATACCATTGCAATGTAATGACGGGAAATGGTCGCTGGATTAAGTAATCAAACGTCTCAATTAGTTGAGCGTTTTTTTTGTTGAATGTTACTAGAAAACAAGTAATTCTGATTTTGATATTATTGCAATGCACATAAAGCACATAAAGCATAGTTCTATGCATGTGAGGAATCTACATGCATAGTTCATTTGATAGAGGGAAGGGGTGGCGTAAACAATTTCTGACTGCCAAGTACCCCTCTAGAAGCCCATTATACCAAACCCTCCAATCACGCACACACGCAGTCCATGTTGGGTATGAAAATAGAAACGGATCAAGCCCAAGGGGGGGGGGGTAAAACCACACACCCTTGAAGAAAAGTTTCTGACGGGGCTGAGCCCCCCCCCCCCCTCGGCAAAAGCAGATTATGAATAATGTAGCCAGTCCATGATAGTTTCTCGGAGATATCTTATCAAGACAGATAACAATATTAAATGTAGATGGCAAAATAAACGCGTAAAATAAACCCATCATGCATGTGACTTGTCAAATAAGAAATAAAAACAAAGAAACAAACATAAAAACCTATGCTCATTAATTAAGGGGAAAATCAGATTCAGCAAGCAAACTCCGAGACTTAACAAGAATTTTTGAATATTTTTTGCTTATACCATTCCGATCCTTGTCATGTTTATTTTTAAAAATTTGAAAGGAATAAATTGATCGGTTAGTTGTCACTTGTACATTTTGCTTGCAATTTGTCACCCCTATTAAAAGATCTGGTTCTGCCTTTATCAGTCTAATTTCATAGTTGTCAAATAAAAAATCCCCTTGGCAAGAAGGCCGCAGCTTATACTTTAAAGAAAGTAGTCGGTCCATGATAGTGTCTATGAGTTGTCTCTGAAGAATTCTCAACATATCAAGATACGGCTGATGATGTAAAATGTAGATGGCAAAATAAAACGGCATGCCCCTCTAAACATATGCTCATTAATTAATATGGTTACAAGCAAAAAAGGATATAAAAAGGATATATAAAAGGATTTAAATGGTTGCAACGCATTATCTATTTTAACAGAAATCAAGATAGTAACTCATGCAACAAAACAGAAAATGGTTTAGAAAATAAATCAATGACATCAACGTTATACAATGATGGAAACAAATCAGATAGTAAAAAATCTTATTCTAATTTAATTCCTAAATCAAGTCTCAACCCTCCAGACACTGGTGACATTTGAACGCATTTTATCTAATTTAAATTAGAACTTAAATTAGACTTTATCTAATTTAAACAATCAAATCAAATCAAAAGTAAAACATGCAAACAGGAATAACTGCTTATTTGATCTAATATCCGAGGAAATGTGCGTCCGGGGTGTGTGACGCTTATTTCCAGTCCTACATCGCCGCTGAACACCCTGAAAAGAAATCTGCTTATGATAAGTTATTCTTTTTATACCATGGTCAGAGCAATATCTCAGTATTCAATAGCAAGTGATAAATCATATATTTAGGATATGGATGATATTGGGATTAGAGGGATGATATGGATATCAACCCGGGTATTATTAAAAAATTTCATTTTTCAAAAACAAAAATTCAAATTTTTTCAAACATTTTTTCTCATTCAAAAGAGGATTTTAGATATATTTTGCTCTTGATCATGGTATAAGGTCGTTATTCACCTGTCGGGATGATATTGAGAATATCCCTCGGATGATATCAATATTTCCCTCTGTCACTGCGTTCCCTCGGGATATATTCATATCATGTGATATTCCCCATATGAAATCCCTCCTGGTGATTAACTTCTTTGTATATACTTTCAACTAATTTAACAAACAATGAAACAGAAACACAATGCATGCCAAACATTATCTATTGTTATATTATGGTTATTTCATAGTTTGCACTTGTATTCAGCAACTGTGTTTCTCAAACCAAATATGGGATAAACCTTTTTAGGGTTATCACGTCAGACTTAACACGTCGCTTGAGGCAAGATGCATAAACTATATAATTCCACGGCTATAACTTGAAGAACGCCATTGTTGTGTCTGTACCCCTTTAGGATGGGCCGTATATTGTTCTTGTGTGTATCCTACCCACGGGAACCTACAAAACAGAAAAATATATAATTACATTATCAAAAGGGGAAGTCCCGTCTATATAAATCCCTAGATTGAAGTCGTTGAAACATTCCCATATTTGCAACAAAAGAATGATAAACCAAAGTCAGTTAGTAGTAGTTGTACCATATGCATGAATTGTAGCTTTTGGGAAAGATGATAAAACGCAAAATATAATTTAAATACTTGGTGAAGTTAGGCATTCATGATCTAACAAGAAATTTAGGGAAGGCGTTGATTATAATTAAACGTAAAAGCAAAAGTTGACCATTGCATCTCGGTGGTTATCATGGCAAATGAATGTTCATTCGAAGACTTCATTTTGCAAATTTGACCCAAAATCACACGAAAAATGGTCAGAATTATGAAAAACTGCATGATTTTGAAAGAGTTTTTGGCCAGGGGGGGGGGGTTGCCTAAAATAAGTGAAACTTTCAGAACCAACGGGAGTACATGTAATTACTCACTGTAGAAGTTAAATGCACGCGAGGAAATGTTTGTTTTATTTGTGATACTCCCTAGATTTGCTTGTTGTGAATCAATAGAGTAAGAACGAAACGTTTTGGATGTAAATATTATAAAAGTTATTGAATGATTTGAAGTGCAATA
>CAIIXF020000003.1:8483911-8494911 GCA_903813345.2 Owenia fusiformis | reverse complement strand
GATCTATGTGGATGCAGTCATTTATATGTAATGTATCGTGGGTACTCGCGTACATTATAGGGAATGGGATCATTGCAAAAATATGACAGCAAATCGAGGTAAGTGATCTCAGAGTTTCTACTTAACATTGTGACTTGAAATCTTGCATACATATTCAATATACATAGTATGACAATGAGTGAAAGTTTCAGCTACCATATTCCTGTTATAGGGAAGATATTTGAAAAACATTTCGTAAACGTCAACATATATGTATAAAATGGATGCACCTATGTATCATTTGGATTCAGAACGGTAACAAATGGATGTTTTAATAAATTATACTTTTATCATGATGATTTATTTACTGATGGACAACTGGCCAGATTTTCTTTGTATCCATTGTTTGGATAAACATTCCTCATTCAGTAAAGTAATTAGCCACCCCATTACAAGTAGTCTAAAGACACCCTCATGAAAAATTGAAAATACTACATATAAACCCATCAACTGGAAAATGCCATTACAGATAAAATAAAGGACCCACGGTCCTGTGCTCACACAGTGTAGAACCTTCAGAGGAATGTATATCCTGATTTTCAAACAAAAGTATTGGTAAATATGAGATCAATAAAAGATGAGTCCTTTGTTGTTGGTTCAGATATGATTTGTTGTAGTCAAAGGAAAAACTATGAATTTGACCTAGATTTTGACCTAGGCCTTTTAGTGTCCAAATTTTGAAGGAAAGTAGATTTTGAGGATGGCTTCTATTGTAGATTCTTATTAAGTTGGCTGCATCCAAGCTGTATCTAGTGTTGTGTTGTTACAATTGATAATTTTCTCAAGCCCCATTGACTTAACATGGGATACCAAAATAGCGATTTTTGAGATTTCAAAATGCCATATCTTCCGAACCGGAAGTCGGATCAAAATCTGGTTCGCAGATTCGGATTTCTTGGACAATTCTACACATATTACATAACTTATACATTGAATTCCAAGAACTTTTTATTGTGACCTACTTTTCGGATGCCATATCTCAAAAACGGTAAGAGTGATCAAAAACAACTTGCCTGTAGGGATTAGCTTTTTTCCGACGAACATGAATAAAAAAACGGAGCAAAAATATTGAAGGACGACTGAGAAAATTGAAAAAAATGACAAAGTACTGGATTTGACCTAGTTCTTGACCTTTGACCTAGATTAAACCTGATTAGACCTAGATCTGGAATTTGACCTGAACTGGACCTTGACTTGGACCTGGAAATGGACTGGACTGGTATTTTTTCAATATTTTCTTCACTTCTCTTGACTTTCTATAAGGCTATCATCAGATCGATTTTTCTCGAAATTTAAAAATCAGCAATTTCTCGGAAACCGGGCGAACTTGGGAAATGGCGATGATAGGTCAAATAGACATTATGGATATGCATAAAGTGAATGTGGAAATGACTCAATCCGAATAGCTGTTTTAATTTGTGCAGCCAATGTTGACAGACGGACGGACCAACGGACGGACGGACGGACCAACGGACGGACGCCTGGTCGATCCCATAGGCTCACTGTGTGAGCCAAAAACTATGGTTTTATCGCTAATACTGTTAATTTGAAAAACGGGTCCATAACATGTAATGATGACAATGAAAATGTTGAAATTAGGTACGCCAATGAAGTGAATTCAGTTTTGATTTTGAATCAACATTGAATTGCATGATTTCATTTAGACGAGTATTAATGACTGCTTACATTCCAATGTACATTTAATAACATATAATATATTGTAACTCTAAAGAAACACTCGATCAGATCATTGAATTTCAAGTCCTGGATGGGTAGTTTGCTTTTTTATGCAGGTCAACCTGATAACGTTTTGATTGGTCAATCAGCCTGAAGTCACACGTTGTGTCCATGTCCATATTTTCAATCAATATGGTTTTGCAATACCCTTAGGTAGCCCAGGTATTATGGGAATCTCGGAACCGCTGAATAACTTAGCATAATATCAGCGATGATACATTGGATTGTACAAGGTGGTAATAATTCAAGATCAGATAAGTAAATAAATACCGACTTGGGCAAGGCTACAAGTTTCAGAGCCATTAACATTCCTTGAAAGTGACAATGAGCAGCCAACAGATGGACCATCCGTAAATCTTGATGATTTTGTCAGCTCAGCTGAACGAGCCTCCAGATTCCTTGAAACAAATGACCATAATTCAAGAATAATATTATCTATTTACAATTTTTTGAAATCGTGGTAAGTGGAATCTTTCCAATTACCAATATAGCATTATTATTGTTTTTGGACACTGTGGATTAAAATATTTAAAATACACACATTCAAAATGATTCATTTGAAACCTAGCCAGTCTGTTCAATGAATCCAATCAGAACGTCTACTAATCCACATAATACATCATAATTAAATTGCTTTTTTAAAGCGGATATTTCATACCATAACCCAAAAAATATTATAGAACGCATTGTATTTGTATTTTACTTCACACAGACATATTTGTGTATGTGAAATAATTATATTACTTGAATTTTGTATTCCCCATTACAAGGTAAACCTATGGCAAATTATACATACCTTCTCACAGCTATGAGCGAGATGATAAAACTGGTCGAGTGAAGTCGTTTGAGTTATCTATTCTCCGTAAAAATATCAGAGAATGTGTGTTTATAGCGTAGCTTTGGTTTTGTAAATCAATGAAGTATGATATACACGGATGAGTAAATATAGATTACTTAAACAGGAGTGCATAATTCTTCCATTGAAAAGTACAGAGGCGGGCACTCACGAAACATTACATGTGCCTGACTGCATCCACATAGATCGACTAGCCACAGTGATTTTTGTAAAGACGTATAAAATGGAAGAAGGTACGCTGAACAAAGAGAAAACTCTTTAGCTGTTATCTTTTCATTGTCCATCAATTGATCTTTATTAGTCTGGCAGAAACTTCAAAGCTAATCGTTTTCTTCGGATTACAATGTTTTTTTAACTTAACAGCATGAATATAGGATTGGGACCTCAAAACCATTGCTATAGCAACAGAAATAGACACTATTTGTTACCGTAGAAATGCATTATCTTGCTGATTTTCATAATTTTCTTCATATTCTTGATTCTTAAAGCATCTGAAGTATATACGTATCTGTTATATACATGATTAGAAGTAAAGATGAAATAATTCATCATATGGTTTATGTAATATATCTAATATTTCAGTTGCTATGGTAACATCACTTAATAATCATGTTTTACATTTCACTTTCTTTATAAAAGGTGGTCCAAAATAACACTTCTTGAAAAGGTTATGCTCCCTAGGTAAAAAAGTGCTGCTTTTGAGATAAATAGTCACATGAATTTGAAAAAAAATTATAATTTCATTTTACCCCACCTCGACAGCAACCAAATCTGGCAAAATAGATTAATTTTCAAGGTTCAAATAAAAAATGCCCCCAGTGGTCCCCAGGAGCTATATCATGGACCCCAGTGGCCCTAAAAGCTACACAGGGGCCCCCAGTGGCCTCAAGATGCTATAAGGTGGCCCAAGAAGCTATACAAGGACCCCTAGTAGCCCCCAGAAGCTATATGGTAGCCCCCAGAAGCTATACAGGGGCTCCAAATGGCCCCTAGAAGCTATATGGTAACTATCATAAGCTATACAGGGGCCCCCAGTAGCCCCCAGAATCTATACAGTGGCCCCTAGTGCCCCCTTAAAGCTATATGGTGGCCCCGGAAAGCTATATGGTGGCCCCAAGAAGCATATCCAGCGGCCCCTAGTAGCCCCCAGAAGCTATTTGGTGGACCCCAGTGGCTCCAAGAAGCTTTACAGTGGCCCCAAAAAGCTATACAGGGGCCCTAGTGGCCCCAAGAAGCTATATGGTAGGCCCCAGAAGCTATATGATGGCACCCAGAAGCTATACGGTGGCCCCAAGTAGCCGCAAGAAGCTATAGGATGGCATCCAGTGGCCCCTAGAAGCTATATGGTAGCCCCCAGAATCTGTATGGTGGCCCCCAATGGCCCCAATTGCCCCAAAAAACTATACAGGGGCACCCAGAAGCTATACGGTGGCTCCCAAAAACTATATGGTGGCCCCCCAGTGTCCCCAAGAAGCTAAACAGGAGCCCCCAGAAGCTATACAGGAACCCCTAGTAGCCCCAAGAACCTATATGGTAGCCTCTGGAAGCTATACAGGGGCTCCAAATGGTCCCTAGAAGCTATATAGTGACTTCCAGAAGCTATACAGGGGCCCCCAGTAGCTCCCAGAATCTATACAGTGGCCCCTAGTGCCCCCTTAAAGCTATACGGTAGCCCCGGAAAGCTATATGGTGGCTCCCAGAAGCATATCCAGGGGCCCCTAGTAGCCCCCAGAAGCTATGTGGTGGTCCCCAGTGGCTCCAAGAAGCTTTACAGTGGCCCCCAAAAGCTATACAGGGGCCCCTAGTGGCCCCAAGAAGCTATATGGTAGGCCCCAGAAGCTATATGATGGCACCCAGTAGCCGCCAGAAGTAGGCTATAGGATAGCATCCAGTGGCCCCCAGAAACTATATGGTAGCCCCCAGAAGCTGTACGGTGGCCCCTAATGGCCCCAAGAAACTATACAGGGGCCCCCAGAAGCTATACGGTGGCTCCCAAAACTATATGGTGGCCCCAAAAAAGCTATACGGTGGTCTTAGAAGCTATACAGGGGCCCCCAGTGGCCCCCAGAAACCATACGAGGGCCCCCAGTGACCCCCAGAAGTAAGCCCAAATTTTCACTGACAAAAAATTCACAATGTTGTCAATCTGAAATGTTTCATGGCCATTAAATTTCACTGTTAGAGAAATATCCAATTGAATTCAATGTTAAATCAAATATTCACAGTGCCTTTAAAAGCTATACAATGGTCCCCAGTGGCCCCCAGAAGCTATACAGCCCCCCCCCCCAGTAGTCTGATTGCTCAGATGAGGAAAGACAATGCTTATAAAATTTAGACATTATGCCAAAATCTAGACTATGCCAACCTCTCTATTGTATAATTACATTAGATTTTATTATGATGCATGTTCTAAATGCCAAAGTCTAGACTATATGCCAACCTGACTACTGTATGAATTCATTAGATTTCATTTGATATTATGAGGTTATATAATGGATCATTCTGTATATCCTGTTTATACTCGAGTGAGTATATGATATATTCACAAGTGAGCGTAGCGAACGAGTGAATATATTATATTCTCACGAGAGTATAAAATGCAGGATATACAGAATGAACCATTATATAATCTTATTATGCCACTCTAAGTTCAATTACAGTTGATTCAAACACAATCATAACAATTATAAAAACCATAAAAATATCCCATAGCCAACTCAGTTATGCCAATGTTGATCTCGATCCATTTATGACGTCACTTGATTCTAGCAAATCATGTGGGAACCATTTATGACGTCACTTGATTCTAGGAAATCATGTGTAACAAAACATACACCTCGTTCTTCGGTCAATATTCATTAGTTCCCAGAATGCACTTCTACAGTGGTATACGCTGGACGGAAGAGTTGTATACGGTGACGATATACCACTCTCGACTGTATATCGTTGTTATAGACCCATGTTATACAACTGTAATCGGACTTAGAGTGGTATAAACATGTATATACTAAATATAAAATATGCAGTGTCCTATATACTAGTGTAATACTATATACTAGTTTAAGAATCAACTATATGAAGAAATGTTGAAAATCAGCAAAATAATGCATCTCTACGGTAACAAATAGTGTTCTGTTACTGTTGCTATAGCAACGGATTAAGATTTTTTCTTGATTTTTGTCATACACGTCAAGCATCATACTAAAACTAATTCCTGAAAATCTCAAGTTAATATATTTATCAGTATCTGAGATATGAGGGTGTCTTATAGTACCCCCTGTATATTTTATCAGGGGGGTATAAGAAACGCTCTGTAGAGAGTTGCCCAAGGGTGCCGCACCGGCATCCGGTGGTTTTGAGGTCCCAATCCTATATTTATGTTGATAAATTAAAAAAACATTAAAATCCGAAGAAAACGATTGAATGTCAAAATACCCTATATTTCTGCCAGACTATATGCGTAATTATCGGAAAACTGTTATGTATGTGTTATCAGTGCATTGGTAATCATATAAAATCAAATCAATCCATTTGTGATTTATAGAAATGACTAATTCACTGCTTTGAGTTCAATGATATAACCATGTCGATTTTTTTACGCATGTCGATTGTCACAGTTTCACACCAAGCTTTTTCTTGATTTTTGTCATACACGTCAAGCATCATACTAAAACTAATTCCTGAAAATCTCAAGTTAATATATTTATCAGTATCTGAGATATGAGGGTGTCTTATAGTACCCCCTGTATATTTTATCAGGGGGGTATAAGAAACGCTCTGTAGAGAGTTGCCCAAGGGTGCCGCACCGGCATCCGGTGGTTTTGAGGTCCCAATCCTATATTTATGTTGATAAATTAAAAAAACATTAAAATCCGAAGAAAACGATTGAATGTCAAAATACCCTATATTTCTGCCAGACTATATGCGTAATTATCGGAAAACTGTTATGTATGTGTTATCAGTGCATTGGTAATCATATAAAATCAAATCAATCCATTTGTGATTTATAGAAATGACTAATTCACTGCTTTGAGTTCAATGATATAACCATGTCGATTTTTTTACGCATGTCGATTGTCACAGTTTCACACCATATTCGCACATAGATGGGGTCGTGCTGGTTATTTCGTAAAATGTTTTCGTTAAAACAGAGTGAATATATTGTTTTCTTGTTACATTGACAATTTCACGAAATTCAAAATTTTAAAGCCAGATATAATAGCTACTTATAATCGGAACGATCAAAAAAGTATGCTGACGTACTACATATAAAGGCATTATATTTTGGAATATATAAAATGGTGAGCAAAAATAGGTTTAGTTTCAGCTATGTTCAATTACATCAAAAATGTCAATTTTTAACACTTATTTGTTTTCACTGATTTGCCAGATGTTTTGGTAAAAAATCTTTTTTTTTTAAAAAGAACGCGCAAGAATTGTGAACGGAGTGTAGTTGATCTAAAAACTTCATTGAAACAGCTTTAAAAAAGATATAACTTCAATTAGAATATTATCTTATAATCCGGGGAATCAAAGTTACATTCATGCGATACCCTTAAAAACGAATGCGCCACCTTTTTTGCGACACGTCACAACAAATTTCACAATCTAAATAATATATTATCATTTTTGGGCCATAGTTTCCAAATGTAAATCCCCTTGGAACTTTTTCAAAAGTGAAAAAGCTGGCTACGGGTCTGTCCATGAGCGTTCATTTTGAGGATTAATGGTTGGAATAGTTGCAGTTCCCCATCAATGAGTGCAATCAATTGTAACTGTTTATTTCAATGGGTAATGGTTGTAATTGTTTCGCAATGGTTTCTCACAAATGGTTGCGTAACCATTGCAACTTTATGTAAAAAGGGTTGAAAAGATTGGGTGAAGTAATGGTTGCGCAAAGGTTTTTAATGGTTGAAATAATGATTTTTCCTGTGATCTTCAAGGTTGAAATAATGGTTACATGATATGCAATGAAACCATTGAATTTCGGAAAAATGGTTGTTGTATAAGGGTAGATAGATAATAAATCAAGCTTGTATGTATATTATAGCTAACAATATGAATTAAAGCTTCATTCATAGTAGAATCTAGGTTAGTATTCCGAACAGTAAAAATTGTAATTTATCATTCAAATCATTCCACAAAGTTATAGCCTGAAATACGGTGCTTCTTTTAGGAACATGCTAAGCCGAGTTGAAAGACAATAATCTCTTTGATCTCTTAAGGTGACATTTAAGTTAATCAAAAGTACAAAAACATAGGAGCCATATTTTTTTGATAAAGTCAGAAGATTTTGTATACTGTTTTCCTTGTATGTGAATGCATTTCCTGACTAAAGAGACACATAAAAGAAAACCTCACATTTAAACGCATTTTTCATAACTATGAATTGGGGTGCATGGCTCCCCAAAGCTAGCATGAAGAGTGTGAAGTGAGGCTATTTTGAGAGTTTCAAGGAGAAGCCTTGCAACAGTCACACATTTGCAAGAATTCAAAATTTCCAGATATAATCTTACCTTACCAAGGAACAACGAAGGATCATGAAAATGTGTACTTCTTGCATTGTTAGAGTATAATAAAGCTCAAACCATTGTGAATTCTAAATATTTCATGTCCACCATTTTGTTTCCTGGAACTATTTTTTTAGTCCAGAGTTATCCTCATTCATGTATCCATTGTTTATCATTCATAAAGCCTATATCATGTATCTATCATGATAATTATACTGTAATAGATAAAATATACAAGTGATAATCCATGCCACTTGGTGTAGTCACAAAACTTGTATGAGGTTTAATCAGGAAGTCTAGAAGTAGTTCCTGCAAACAAAATGGTGGACATGAAATATTAAGAATTTACAATGGTTTGAGCTTTATTATACTCTAACAATGCAAGAAGTGCACATTTTCATGCTCCTTCGTTGTTCCTGGGAAAGGTAAGATGATTTGTGGAAATTTTTTGTACTTTGAATTTAATTTAGCTTCGCCTAAAGTGTCTGTGCGATACTCATGGGGTCAAAATTCAGTTTATACATGCTTTAAATGAAGTAAACACCATTTACAAGTCAAACCATGTACCATTCTTGTAAATCTTTCTATAAATATGAAATTTGATGTTCAAAATCGGGAACCCAATGTCAAGTGCCAATCATTGCATCACGATCAGAACATGTTTTGAACATGTTGCTGGTGTTTATGATCTTCGAACGTGCCCATAAAGTGTCAGTGTAATTGATTGCCACTGCATTCAATGCAGTGCGGAAATGATTCAACTTTGACTACTTTGGAGCCACGATTTTTCCTCCGATGAGCGAAAAATATAATACCTCAATTAGAGCTCCCGATCCTGTGGTGCGTTTTCACAAAGCTAGTCATGCAGAATTACGTTCTGGCCAGTCAAAATACAGTATAAAAACTATACACTTTGAGTTGATCCTGTTACATAACTCAATGCTGTTTAAAAGGCATTGAACCATGAGGTGATTTTGAGAAGCGTTACTCCTTTCTGGCCAATCAGAACACAGTATAACATGAATACTTTTGAATTTACATTCGAGTTGCATAACGCATTGTCGATTAAAATCCATAACCGGTTCTGATCGTGTTGTCATGTTTTTTTCCGGGAAATCTTATTTTGGCACTGAAAGACAATCAGATGAAGATGTAAGTGTGTTGGTAAATTGTTTCTACCAACCAATACCCATTGAATCTATTTGTGTAAAGAAAAATAAATGGAAATTACGGAATTGGCACTTTATACGAAGCACAGGTATATGCTCATATTTACGAAATAAATCACAATAAGAGGGGGGTTGATATTATATCTGCATTTAAAAACAAACATTTTTAGGTGCTTGGTTCTTCTAACGGATAAAGATTTCCAATTCAAAGAATTTAAGACTTTAATAGTATTGGAGCCATGAATAGAACCAGATACCAGACAGGCTGATCGGTAGTGGAGTCTGTCAAGAGCTTGTAGTTTTAAATGTGAAGCCTTAATGTAAATTACATCATGTACATCGCAATAATCAAAATGTGGCATGATATACATATTATATATTATCTCTAAGTTCCTACTAATTATAATTTGCTCAATTTTTTCAATGGTCTTAGAAGTGAAGTAACTCTTTTTATAATCTGATCAATATGATAATTGAAGTTAAGGTGTATGTCTAAATTAAGACCTAGGTGTTTGTGATTCTCAGAACTGGAAATAACATCTGCACCTAATCTCAATGGTGGTGGGTCAAAAGGACTATTTCTTCTAGAGAAAATGAGGTCGGCGCTTTTTGAGCTTTGAATGAATTGCATCTTCCAGAAGGCAGCCCAGAGAGCAAGCTTGTCCAAATAACTTTGAATTGGTGTGTCATTTACATATGGGCAAAAAATGGAGGTATTATCAGCAAAAATGAACGATTTTGATAGTAATTCACCTGGCAAATCATTTATATAAATTATCCAAAAATACTGATTTTACATTTTTGTTATCATCAATGTGTTCATGAATATCATGAACTATATAATAAGTTGATTGACAGTACTATGTTTGGGTAGGGATTTGGATTGCAAGCTTTCCCTTTTTGATGTGCATCACTTGTCAACATGGACCAATAAAATCTATCATTTTTCTCGATTTTTTACTTACCTTTTGTTTTTCATTTGAATAAAATTGAAAGGGTCGACTTTATTGAAACATGAATCGATGCGATCATGAAAAATGATCCAAAAGACGATAAAAAATGATAACAGTTTTATTTGGGAAGAATTGATCATTACGCTATTTCACTATTCATCCGCATGTCGATTTTCACAAGACAATCAGAAACAAATGACAATGATTTAGAAAGTTCATTTTAGGGAACCATTACTTCACGAATCGACATTTTTTATATGTAGGATGTAACTAGCTGAATTGAGAAACATCCAGTTTGTATTTGTATCCAAATATGACCACGTTTATGTAAAATTTCCCGTCAAAACCTGACATACGTAAAACATGATTTGGAGAATCCTGTCGTGTTTCACATTTTATTCTAAAATATCGTCAAAGGAAATAAACTTAAGACATGCACGTATTACGTCCGCAAAGTTTATATGCACTGAATACATCTTTTCTACATTCTTTTCACACCAACTTTACCAAAACATTGCACTGACTCATGAGACAAGGGTTTACATTTTTAGATTGAATGACAATTGGATGACAGATGCCATGTCGTTAAAATAATTTTTTTGACACCCTTGGTATATGTTTCCCTTTTATCTCATACCAGGTATGGTACCTTGACTTGTTTTTACAATTTGAGTAATTGTTCTTTTGGGTTTAGCTATTAATGCATGCTTATATATACCAGTTGAAGCTTGATGTA
>CAIIXF020000003.1:8469814-8483411 GCA_903813345.2 Owenia fusiformis | reverse complement strand
GTTAGACGGTGAACACCGCCTCTAATGCATTGGATTGTCGTATGGACTTGCATTAGAGGCGGTGTTTATCCTTGTAAATTCATGCCAATCTAAGTTTTTCTTGATTATTTTTGACGGTTCACTTTAGTTTAATCTTCTGCTTAAATCTCTGCGTCATTTACAGAGAAATATAAACAAAATGGATACATTGATGATTTATACAAAAGATTACCATATCTTTGTGGTTGTAGAAGGTTGAATTGTGCTAATTTTGTAGCAAAATCGCCGTTTATCGCTAATGTTCACAAAATCTTTATGGCGGCTTCTTTTCTCACGAGATTTGACGAGAGTAGCCATTGAATATTGCTGCCATCTATGTTACTATACAGAGTTTATATCATTCATTCGACCATCATGTATTCGATGGAAGAAATCAATGATCTCTATTCGCATAACATAAAACCAAAGTTTGGATTTGATTTGAAGCCAGAACAGTTACAAGTGATAACAAACATATTGAATCAAGAATCCACTATAGCAGTTTTACCAACTGGTTATTGGAAAACATTACGTTACGTGATCATCAAATTACGTCACGTGATCATCTCACTGATTTATGCAACGCATGCGCACTTGAAATTAGGTCAGCGAAAATGTCAAGAAGACCGGTCGTCTTATCTGCAACGATTACACATAATTACTGTAATAAAGCGAAAAATGTATGGGTTCATTTTGAAGATTTTTGGTCCCGCTATCCAGTGGTGAAAGGATTTTCAAGATCGAGGTAAGATCTTTGGAGAAAAGTCAAAAACATCAGATCCGGACTTTTCAGCATTTCTTAAATTTGATAAATTTACATTGCACGTTATGCACCCCTGGGTCCAACACGATCCTCAGAGACCCAGAGGGTGCATGAATGCACCTAGGCCATTGTATGCCAGTGTTAGTGATTGCATGTCGGTGTATGGTCAGTGTATGCTAGTGTATGACTTTATATCAGTATATGATCTGATTTTATCATTCTTACAAAGTGACAAAATGAACAAAACGGATATTTTCCGAAATCGTTAAAAACTTAACATGCCATTGCATTTTCATCATCATATCGGGTTTCAATCTTTATGCATGCTAGATATACCAATGGAATTATTTGAGTAAAAATAGGTTATAAGTTTAAGTATAAGTTCAGATTTGAAAGAGCCGTGCCATTTTAGTACAAACACTTTAAAGAAGGTGCATCACAAGTCCTAGCTATGGGAATAAAAAGAAATAATATCAAATTTATTTTCAAGATCATCATGACAAATTTGATTCAAAGTAACTGAGGCATTAATGAATAATAAATGTGTTTCGCATGAATATTTCAGCAACTAGCTGTAGTATAATGGTAACACGCCACTAAATGAGATTTTGATTTCCACGTATACTTATTATGGAAGTACAGAGCTAGTGTGTCCCAACATGTTGTGTTGACACCTAATAACCTGGTCTGCTGCATCTCTGCAATTCTGGGCTGCAATTTGGAGGATCATGGGTTTTCTAGAAATTGATTCTAACAGCGTCTGGATCTAGCTGAAACCCTGGAGCAAATTAGCATTTCTAATATTTAGCAAAATCTTATGACTCACCATTTAAAACAACTACTTTCTCAAAAATATTAAATGAACTACTATATCAATGTCTTCGCCATATATCAAAAGCATATACTACTTTTTGATGAATTTGATGCAAATCACTTACTAGTAAATGTTAAGAAGAGGAGTTTGAGGAAACTGTAGTTAGTTTATACATATGACTTTTTATGCCAAGTGCTAATGTGAAAAAGTCACACTTGATTTAAAAAAAGTGTATGTAAGAAAGAGCTTCTTTATCATAAATATATTTAGTGGTGCGACACCCAATGTGTTGATAAGACTCAGGTCGACCTACTAACATTCTTATCCGAGGTAAATACATTGATGCATTCATTGGTTGCATCTTCTTAACCAGGAAGTTAATTCCTTAAAAATTAAACAGCCGGAATAAGACATAGGAATTATCAAGTAATTTTGCTATGAAATTATTATCACATTAATAAGTAAGTAAACAGCTTGATACCATTCTGTGATGTAATGTATTGATAAAGGAAATTCTGGGCTAAATAAAATCATTGCTGAAAATGAGGTTTTGTGGTTTTCTTTTTTCTTTGATAAGGTGATTAACTTTTTGACATGTTTGGGTCTCATCAGTTTTCCGTCAGTTGGCCCTCGTATTTTTGTTGGACATGTCAAAGGTGGGTGTACACTCTTAATACTCACTAAAGCAAAAAGTGAAATGTAGAAAAGAGTACTTAGGGAGAGCACCCACACACCACCGATGCACCGCAACTCCGGAATCGCAACCAAAGATAGCCGAGCAATTTTTGGGGTGTTGAGTAAGGGATTAGGCTTATCTTGGTTGCTATCCAAGTTGGTTACCCAAATAGTAATGAGTAAAAAGACACTTATGGTTTAACTAATGGCTACATAACTTGATATTGTAAATTTTTGATGCGTCTTGTCTGTAATGTAAATAGCATAGTCTTATTTTTATCTTTGCCCCTCACGCTTGAAATAATCGAAGTATATCAAATACTCTTTCAGACTATGGATTGCGTTTTGCGGTACTGTCGTCTTAGCTACTATTTTCCACTGAGGCCTGTGCGCATTTTTGAGGAATGGATGTTTGGACACGTCATGCTGACTGTTTATTTCCTCCTATTCTCATCCTGGTTAAATTTCACCAATGATCACGGTAATGAGCTCGCAAAACTCCTGTATGACATCATTATCAACCCAATTGATATCTTGCAGAAATGTCCAACTGTACAGGACATAGTGAACAATCAGAATTGTTTCAATCCTTCTGTCACATCAAATCAAGAGAGAGACCGTACACGTATCCTTGATGCAGTGAACTTTAAAGGAAAACTCATACACTGTGGAATTACTGAAAGAGCCATTCAACAGTGTCTTTTGACGATTTGCAAGTCAATCGAATGCATAGACAGCTTGACAAGAGACAACTTGAATATTGAAAGGCTAAAAAGATGTGATGTAACCATGGATATGTTAACGACAATGACCACAAACCCAGAGACTGATGCTTTCTACAATAAGGCATATATGGACAGTTTAAATTGGACATTTTGGAAAGCCATGTCTGAGTACTCATTTGGAATATTTGGATTTTGTACGTATGTTTTAGGTTTTGTTATGTGTCAGATGTTTTGTCTACATGGTTCAATTGTAGGAAACATCAGACTACTGGAATGTAACAGTAGAACTGTAGAAGATGAATAATGACGCAGGGAATGGTGAAACGGTCAATTACGGTTCTTGGGATGGGTATGCATATGGCATGGGCTGTTGTATTGTTAATGATATCACTGGCGTGTTATGGTTGGAATAACATTGGCTTCCTTGTCATTTTGAATGTTTGTTTTAAAGCGGAAATTCGTGCCAAAACAATATACATTGAACAATTTGTTCATGTGCTAATATGTGCACTTTGGGTATACAGTTTCCAATGTGTGTATGCTTGGTACATGACTTGTTTGATGGTCTTTGGATTGACAGTATTACAATGTATCTTGATGTTGTCGGAAACATCCATTTCTTTCGAACCATTCTGCTCAATTGATGCAAAAAGACTTTTACAGGTACCTAGTAATAATAATGATGAAAAAATATTCACAGTGATATCAGATATATTGATGTGTACAGAAAACAATGAGTTGTTACAGGATGACGCCATGCGAATGTTATCTTTTGGTATAAAGGCTGCATTTGTTGGAACTTTGGGAAGAACAGAGGGTGATCAATTAGAGTTGATCAGACGTTTGCATCTGTTTGGCAACACAATTTTAAATAGCAGTTTGTGCAAGTCAATGAGAAATGTGAGATTTAAGAATATTAATAGCTCTGAGTTAATTAGTCACATTATTGTCCCATCCCTAAGACACAATAAAATACAGTCAGTTGAGATCATTAACAACTATGCTCTAACGGATAATTGTGATCTAATATCAGATTCATTGATTGCAGAAAATTACAGTTTGAAGGTCTTAGACATACGATTTGAACGCAAGTCAGGTTTTCAACATATGTTTTACTGGTTATGCTATGGGCCAAGGTCCAATATCAAATTTACATCAAAGGGTGTTAAGGAATTATTACAAGCATGTGTTAAAAGATTGGAAACTGCTCCGTTAGAAGCTGTTGTAATCACCGGTTTTACACAAGCATGTGTTAAAAGATTGGAAACTGCTCCGTTAGAAGCTGTTGTAATCACCGGTTATACACCAGCGGACGACAATATCGAAGATCTCTGTGCACTACTTAGGTCAGAAGGTATTTACGTATTAGTACAGCCATATAATTAGCTTCTTAATACAAATGCTAACTTAAAGCCCCACTATACTTAATTTAGAAGAAAAAAGAAAAAAAGATCATTGAATCATATTACTCACACCCTCGCTCAAATATGAGACAAAGTTTGATTTGCTTTAATACTAAACCAAAAATATAATAACTCACATAGAAAAAAACATTTGAAGTTCAGAGATAATAAGACATGCATGTACATGCTAAACAAAGTGCATGTTTTCAATTACTTTTGATTTAAAAGATGGCGGCACTTCTATAAAAATGAATGTATCATGTAATACAGACAACTTTGCCATCTTTCAATGACATTGATAAAAACTTGACAGATAAAGCTTGACAGATTGAAAATAGTTTTTGATCAATTATTGTAAGCTTTGATGTGGTCCGTTTGAGCTGTTGTTGGTGTCAAATGAAAGATATGGTTCTTATCAATACATTGGACATTCTATAGATTTCAAATAAAAGTCTTTATTTTGCCGAAAAAACATTGAAAATTCGCAAAGTGGGCCTTAAGAGAGAACCCTTCAAGTGATTTGCACAATATAAAATATAGACACTACAGGAGTTACATATTGAGACTGGGAGACATTGTAAACCTGTCCCTTAACCTCTGAATGAGGGGGTTATACTACTTGTAATTGTTGAAATCAGGAAGCACACTTCCTCATAAGCTTTTAAAAATTATGGAAATTAAGAGAGTTTAAATGCATGTATAATGAAAATCAGAATTGATTTCAGAATTTTATTCTATTGATTGTGATATTTTCAAAACACTGATGGTAACTGAAAATTATTTTAGTGTGTATCAGATCGTATGATAATCTGTATTTTTGTAGATGCAGCTGTAGATTGTAGTATTTTTAGTGACTAATGTATCATGTAACTTTTCAATAAAAGACATAAGTTGTAAAGGTATAGGCTTTATTATGTTGATTTAAAAGTTTATATAGATATGTTAGTGTACATCATACTGTATGATATTATGTATTTTTGTAGATGCAGCTGTAGATTGTAGTATTTTAGCGACTAACTTATCATGTAAGTTTTCAATAAACACATATATAAAGTGCTTATAAATTAATCGCAACAAACATCTTTTTTGTTACTAGCAAGCAACTTACAGCTAAATGAGCATATGAATCATAAAATATATTTTACATCTAATTAATGATAGTGATGTCACTGAAGCACATGGTCCTGAGGAGATATTCAATAAAATGCACTAGCACTAGTTACTAACTACAGACCAGTTACTCTTCTTAGTTCAATCTCTAAAATCTTGGAATCTATAATTCATGAAAGACTTTATTCTCACCTCGTGCAACACGATCTTATTTATAGGCTTCAGAGTGGGTTCCTACCCAAACATAGTATTGTCAATCAACTTATTAATAGTTCATGATATTCATGAACACATTGATGATAACAAGAATGCAAGATCAGTATTTTCCGATGATTTACCAGGTGAATTACTATCAAAATCGTTCATTTTTGCTGATGATACCTCCATTTATTGCCCATATGTCAAAAACACACCAATTCAAAGTAATTTGGACAAGCTTGCTCTCTGGGCTGCCTTCTGGAAGATGTAATTCATTCAAAGCTCAAAAAACGCCGACCTCATTTTCTCTAGAAGAAATATTCCTTTTGACCAACCACCATTGAAATTAGGTGCGGATGTTATTTCCAGTTCTGAGAATCACAAACACCCAGGGTTTAATTTGGACAAACACCTTAACTTCAATTATCATATTGGTCAGATTATAAAAAGAGTTACTTCACTTCTAAGACCATTGAAAAAATTGAGCAAATTATAATTAGTAGGAACTTAGAGATAATATATAATATGTATATCATGCCACATTTTGATTATTGCGATGTACATGATGTAATTTACATTAAGGCTTCACATTTGAAACTACAAGCTCTTGACAGACTCCACTACCGATCAGCCTGTCTGGTATCTGGTTCTATTCATGGCTCCAATACTATTAAAGTCTTAAATTCTTTGAATTGGAAATCTTTATCCGTTAGAAGAATCAAGCACCTAAAAATGTTTGTTTTTAAATGCAGATATAATATCAACCCCCCTCTTATTGTGATTTATTTCGTAAATATGAGCATATACCTGTGCTTCGTTTAAAGTGCCAATTCCGTAATTTCCATTTATTTTTCTTTACACAAATAGACTCAATGGGTATTGGTTGGAAGAAACAATTTACCAACACACTTACATCTTCATCTGATTGTCTTTCAGTGCCAAAATAAGATTTCCCGGAAAAAAACATGACAACACGATCAGAACCGGTTATGGATTTTAATCGACAATGCGTTATGCAACTCGAATGTAAATTCAAAAGTGTTCATGTTATACTGTGTTCTGATTGGCCAGAAAGGAGTAACGCTTCTCAAAGTCACCTCATGGTTCAATGCCTTTTGGTTGTAAGATTTTAAACAGCATTGGGTTATGTAACAGGATCAACTTAAAGTGTATAGTTTCTATACTGTATTTTGACTGGCCAGAACGTTATTCTGCATGACTAGCTTTGTGAAAACGCACCACAGGGTCGGAGGAAAAATCGTGGCTCCAAAGTAGTCAAAGTTGAATCATTTCCGCACTATATTGAATGCAGTGGCAATCAATTACACTGACACTTTATGGGCACGTTCGGAGATCATTAACACCAGCAACAAGTTCAAAACATGTTCTGATCGTGATGCAATGATTGGCACTTGACATTGGGTTCCCGATTTTTGTTTTTCCCGATTTTGTTTTTGAGCAAGTGTATGGTCACTGTATACCAGTGAATGGCGACTGTCTATCCGTGTAAAGTGATTGTTTGACAGTATATGATCACTATATGCCAGTATATAGTGACTTATGCCAATGCACAGTGACTGTAAGCAAGTGTATGGTCGCTGTATACCAGTGAATGGTGACTGTATATCCGTGTATAGTGATTGTTTGACAGTATATGATCACTATATGCCAGTATATAGTGACTTATGCCAATGCACAGTGACTGTAAGCAAGTGTATGGTCGCTGTATACCAGTGATTGGTGACTGTGTATATCCGTTTATAGTGATTGTTTGACAGTATATGATCACTATATGCCAGTGTATAGTGACTTATGTCAATGCACAGTAACTGTAAGCAAGTGTATGGTCATTAAATACCAGTGAATGGTGACTGATATCCGTTTATAGTGATTGTTTGACAGTATATGATCACTATATGCCAGTGTATAGTGTATGTACTGGTGAGTTTTGGATTGGGGTTTATCCAGGTATGCATATCTAACCGAGGGACCGGAGGTAGATGTGCATATCTCGCGAGGGATAAACCCCAAATGCAAACCGACCGTACATAACTTTTTTCAATTTTTATTTTTGTCAATTTTTTCTAAATTTTTGCAGATTTTTTTCATGATTTTTTAAACTGGAAAATATGCCCTGGAGCGGGAGATATGGTGGGACATATGGAGGTTCTGGATATGGAAACCTCAAATTCAGGATACGGGATACATCTTACCAACTTATCTCCCTAAAACTCTACTGGGCATATCCAGCTTATATATACATATATACACCCTTTGCATAGTCTGTCACGTGACACTACGGATGATCATGATGGTTGGGTGAACTGATCGCTGAACTGATCACTTCAGGTCTGTAATCGTACTTTTAACAGTTTAAAACTTTGTATCTCTGCGAAAATTGTCCCGTACCATCAATGTCTTAATGTGATTTAATTCACCAAATATCGCATTCACGCGTATCGTGACCAATGAGAAATTTACACTTTTGTGTCTCGGAAAATGATGTGTGTGCGATTTCAGTGAATGATATGTGGGCGTTTCGTTTCCATTTGAGACGTTTCTGCAGGCATACCCTATACATCTCAAATGACATTATCCGCATTATAGCGCATTATGCTCTTTGTGACAAGAGGAAAAATGTTTTACATTATGTTCTGCTTTACGGCAAAGTAAAGATACATTTCTGGGAGGACTTTTATTCTATCTTTTATTTTATCTACTAGAAATAAATGTAATGTGTAATTTACGTTCAGAAATATGATATTAACTGTACCCTGTTTCCCTTTTAAACGTGGTAACGTGGTAAGGTAGTGTGTATTGGCTATTGTTTGCAATGTTGTGGTAGAAGCTTCGTGTTGAATGGGAAATACATTGCAAAGATTTACAACTACGCCAAAAGATGGTGCTGCATCACAACTTCCGACATGCAGACTTATAATCCCATCCCAGCATTTCTGCTGCAATGGTTATGTATTTAATGAGTTTGACCCTACGAAAGATGCTATTTTGCAATTTTCCTTTGTGATCGCTGTCTCTTGTAATTTAAGTTGCTATGGGTTGACAAGCTATGACAAAAACACGCATACGTTTTGCTGCAGATGCATTCATCCAAAACGTTCCTGTGTGTACATGTATTGCTGGCAGTTAACTCTTGCGGGAAAAGTTCGTGTCATATGAAGCAATGTTAGTAACATGTAAAGTTCAAGATTTGAAGTAAATTGCAATAAAACACAGGCAAACTAAATCTTTGTTCTTACCTCAACGGAAGTGAACGATTTGTTTAATTTGCTTTAATATTGACAGTGACATTGGGTCCACATACATGTAAATGGCTTAAGATGAAGCTAGTTACCAAGATGGCCGAAACAGGAAGCCTGTGTTTTTCTAGTAAATGTTGTCCATTAAAACCCTTTTCAATCCCCATGAAACACACACGGCACAATTCAATACTAAGTATACATTGAATTATTTACAAAGCAGGGACTTCAAAAAAGGCCAAACTGTTAAAATGATATTGTTATTATTATCTTAAAGAATGCAGATAACGGCAAAGAGTCGAGTTCAATGTTCTCCAATTTGACAAAACATGCTACTCAAGAACTTAAGTGAAGTGTTAAGTACATGTACACCCGAGTGATAACATGCTGGTACATAAGTTCTTGCTTCAAGGTTTCAAAAAATTCTTCATAAACAATAATACCACTTGATTTATGTCTACTTTATATCTCTATTTCTATTCTCTTTATTACAATACTTTTCTTTTTCCCATTTAGTTTATGTTTATGTGTATGCATAATTCATTAGTATCTTATATATTAGAGAGATTTCGCACATACATAAAATACAACTTTAAAATACAAACAAAAAGATAAACAAAAAGATAAACAAATTATTGCGCAGTTTCACTTTTATATATTTTAGTACGAGTGGTGGGCTCTGCTGGTAAGTGACATCCCTACCTCGTATTACTACGAGGGGTGATCCAAAACTCTAGGGCCCCCTGCTCTAATGTTGATGGTTTTTGATAAAATTACTAAAACTCTCCAATAATAAAGGACAACAACCTAAATACTTTTTGTATTAATTTCATGGAGAAATAATATATTTAATGTATTTTTCTAGATAGCTTTTAATATAGGGACTCTGCCACCTGGAACGGTATTCACACATGGCAACTTTCAGCCTTAAATGTTGCTGCAATATGACTTGTTTCGCTAGTCTTGACCAATATCTTTCTTTGAATTTTGAATGTAAAACCAAGTTAGAATACTTTCTTTATTACAAGGCAACCAATTAATTGTGTTTTAATTGTGATGTCGCTTATTACAATGGCCGAATATGCCAAATTCTAAGAAGATGATATCAGGCAAGCCATGTCTCTTTCTGGTATCATTTTTATGGCTGCTGAAATGCAGAACATGCAAGAAATCAAAGCGAAACAAAGAAAACTACAAGATATTCTCACTATCATTGAACTTGAGCAGCTACCACATGCACCATAGAGTCAAAATATGACCCTGTGTGATGTTTTCCTTTTCCCAAAGTTGAAAAGAGGGTTGAATAGAAATGTGTTTTTTTGCTAATTAGATAAGGTCAAGTGGCCCTCCGGGAGCATTAGTATCACCCGAGCAAGGGAGGTTTCATGAATGTCTTCCATTCATACGTAAAGCGGCACGAAATATGTGTTCAGATATATGGAAACTATGTTGAAAAATAGGCCTAAATATGTGACGATGATGATGGCAGATGACACTCAGATTGCAAAATTGGAAAATCCTCTCGTATGATGACTGGTTTTAGGTTGTGCATCTGCATCAAAGTATCTGCCATATTAACAGTAGTGATGTGATTTGCGTTTTTTAAATACCGTTCAGGGTGGCAGGGTCCCCATATTAAAAAATATTGAGAAAATTACTTAAAATAAATTATTTTTTAATGAAATTAATACACAAAGTTGTTAAGATGTTGATCTTTATTATGTGAAAGTTCCATGTAATTTTATTCAGTGATCGCAAAATTAGAGTGGAGCGTCCAAGACTTTTGGATCACCCCTCGTATATTGATATTCGAATTTAAAACCATAACCTCAGTTTGAAGTCCATTTTGGATCCCGATATGGATATTGAATCAATATCAATACAGTGTTTTCTAATCTCAATATCAATATAAATATGGTCTCATGGCTGTTTTTAAAATACATGCGTTCTTTTATCACCATATGGTTGAATAATCGAGGGACAAATGATGACGCTATTTGTTCCAGGGTTTGCGTATACCATTGGAAAGAGGAAATGTCAAAAGAAGGATATTTATATTATAAGATCACACAAATCTGCAGTTGTTTAAATTAGTCACATAGGGGGCATTTTACGAAGTCCAAATAATCGTTTTATATTCAAATTACATACCACAAAAACGATATAACTAGCTTACAGTTGCACATAGTTCTTTCGGATATTAGATAAATCAGTTCGTCGAGGCAACAGGCAAGGATTTTTTTTTAAATAAGAGAGAGGTATAAAATAAATTCAAAACAATAGTGATGAAAGAGTGTACAAATTGTTTTTTGGGACTTTTTATTGATCTTACGCCAAAGTGCAAGTACCAATATAACTGCCGGGAAAATAGCGGCGTATGCAACGCAAAACAATTTAAACAATCCACGTTCAATTACAAGCACGAAATCGCATGCAATCAACGGCTTTTGTCGAACCTTTAGGATTAACGTCCATACTGAGGATTTGAAAGTGTCATGTACTTTCATGAAATAATATATTTCTGAATATAACCACCTTGTCGGGCCAGTTCTAGGGGTTTTAGTGCTAGTTTAGAAGGCATTCATTTTACTATATCGACCTGAGCAATATGTGACGTTAAAGTGGTGGTCCATATTGCCGGTCAATAATGCAATTAATGACTGGCAATTTTCCCCGGTAAATAAGATATCGTTCAGTGCGTAAGATTTTCTTGCTGTTTCAGTCCCGGTCATTAACGGTGGTAATAATACTAATAATAACGTCATTCCTGCGGGCAATATAGTGAAATATTGCCCGCAAAAATGACGTTATTGTACTATTATATGTTTTTGTCGATAAACTGGAAGTATTTGTTTGAGTCGAGAGATCGGTGATAATACTTAGTTACAATGTTTTTCACCCATATACTAAATGACTTCATATTTATTCATGATACCATATTGATAACATGCCTGTGTATTGTGTCTGCGAATTCTCTTGAAGATCTATACATCTTCAAAAGAAAATATACTTAAGAATATGTTAACATCAATCTATATGATACATCTTGAGTTATAGTTGTCAATTTTGTAGGTAGACACTTTTCAGACAATTGACTTCAGTCGAATGGCATACACATTGATATATGCTGAAACATTGATTAAAGTTCTTTCTATATCTATTAAGTAGCTTTCTAGAGCTCTGTACCTGAATTAATCAGTCATTCGACAATTTGACATGGACTAAAAAGATAAATGTGAATGACGTTATATCTGTACTATAAAGAAAAAAAGAAGTCAGTTTTCAAAGCTGATATTCAGCAAAGCAACAATACATGTAGATGTTGATATATACATGTATATGTCTAAGTGCCACGTAGTTTGTGGGACTATCAATATTAGCGAAATATAGAGGTACACTTCCAAAGAGGAATGATACAATGAAAAAAAATATTAGACGAGATATCATGCTTCCGTATTGAACTTCCAAATTGAATTTGCAAGATTCTGATATAACCATGGCTGCGGATCAAAAGGGACTTGAACGAGATATAAAAGATGTGTTAAAAGAATGCGATGAAGGTGAATTGAAAAGATTCCCTCATAATTCATCAACCCAAGCCAAGTGTCCAAAGGACATCATAGTATGGGCGTTTGGGAACAATGTCAGGTTGAGCAGAGAAATCATCCAAATCTTAGTGGAATATGACACAGATGTCAACGCCAAATACAAAAGCAATGTTTGGCTCTCACTAGATGAGGGAAAGACTGCATTGATGTTTGCTGTAGAGAAGGGGAAAGAGGAATGCTGTCGCGCTCTGATAGATCATGGTGCTGACGTTAATGCCACAGACATATATGAGAAAACTACATTGATGTATGCTGTAGTGAAGGGGAATGTGGAATGCTGTCGCGCTCTGATAGATCATGGTGCGGACGTCAATGCCAGTGACAAGAATGGAAAGACTTCATTGATGTATGCTGTAGAGAAGAAGAATGTGGAATGTTGTCGCGCTCTGATGATTCATGGTGCGGAATTTAATGCCAGTTACATAGATGGGAAGACTGCATTGATGTATGCTGTAGCGAAGGAGAATGTGGAATGTTGTCGCGCTCTGATAGATCATGGTGCGGACGTCAATGCCAGTGACAAAAATGGAAAGACTTCATTGATGTATGCCACAGAAAATGATTGTGTGGAATGTTTGCGGGTTTTGATAGATCATAATGCTGATCAAGGTGGTAATCTACTGCTTTATCCAATAGCAAACACAACTACAAATCACATAGAACTTTACTATAGCCTAACCATATTAGCTGGCATGGTTGACAAAACTTACAAAACTCTGATCCAGTTAAATCAAAATGCAAACATAGATCAACAATACGCAGCTAGAAAGCAATTGAATAATTTCCATAAGAATTTAAAACTCTCTCTACGTCGAAGAGCAAGGCATTCTGTCAAACTTATTCGAAATAAATATGGTTACAAAAAAATGATCGACGATTTAGTTGATGGTGGGTACCTACCATCAAAGATGAAACCCTTTATGCTATTTGAGGAAGACATCAAGGAGATAGAGACCATTCTAACAGAGCTACATAACTGCCATATCAAGGAATCCGAAGTCATTGCTGCTTCAGGTATGTTGTTCC
>CAIIXF020000003.1:8389411-8465814 GCA_903813345.2 Owenia fusiformis | reverse complement strand
AGTGCACAGAGATCTTCGATATTTTCGTCCGCTGGTGTATAACCGGTGATTACAACAGCTTCTAACGGAGCAGTTTCCAATCTTTTAACACATGCTTGTGTATAACCGGTGATTACAACAGCTTCTAACGGAGCAGTTTCCAATCTTTTAACACATGCTTGTAATAATTCCTTAACACCCTTTGATGTAAATTTGATATTGGACCTTGGCCCATAGCATAACCAGTAAAACATATGTTGAAAACCTGACTTGCGTTCAAATCGTATGTCTAAGACCTTCAAACTGTAATTTTCTGCAATCAATGAATCTGATATTAGATCACAATTATCCGTTAGAGCATAGTTGTTAATGATCTCAACTGACTGTATCTTATTGTGTCTTAGGGATGGGACAATAATGTGACTAATTAACTCAGAGCTATTAATATTCTTAAATCTCACATTTCTCATTGACTTGCACAAACTGCTATTTAAAATTGTGTTGCCCAACAGATGCACACGTCTGATCAACTCTAATTGATCACCCTCTGTTCTTCCCAAAGTTCCAACAAATGCAGCCTTGATACCAAAAGATAACATTCGCATGGCGTCATCCAGTAACAACCCATCGTTTTCTGTACACATCAATATATCTGATATCACTGTGAATATTTTTTCATCATTATTATTACTAGGTACCTGTAAAAGTCTTTTTGCATCAATTGAGCAGAATGGTTCGAAAGAAATGGATGTTTCCGACAACATCAAGATACATTGTAATACTGTCAATCCAAAGACCATCAAACAAGTCATGTACCAAGCATACACACATTGGAAACTGTATACCCAAAGTGCACATATTAGTACATGAACAAATTGTTCAATGTATATTGTTTTGGCACGAATTTCCGCTTTAAAACAAACATTCAAAATGACAAGGAAGCCAATGTTATTCCAACCATAACACGCCAGTGATATCATTAACAACACAACAGCCCATGTCATATGCATACCCATCCCAAGAACCGTAATTGACCGTTTCATCATTCCCTGCGTCATTATCTCATCTTCTACAGTTCTACTGTTACATTCCAGTAGTCTGATGTTTCCTACAATTGAACCATGTAGACAAAACATCTGACACATAACAAAACCTAAAACATACGTACAAAATCCAAATATTCCAAATGAGTACTCAGACATGGCTTTCCAAAATGTCCAATTTAAACTGTCCATATATGCCTTATTGTAGAAAGCATCAGTCTCTGGGTCTGTGGTCAATGCCGTTAACATATCCATGGTTACATCACATCTTTTTAGCCTTTCAATATTCAAGTTGTCTCTTGTCAATCTGTCTATGCGTTCGATTGACTTGCAAATCGTCAAAAGACACTGTTGAATGGCTCTTTCAGTAATTCCACAGTGTATGAGTTTTCCTTTAAAGTTCACTGCATCAAGGATACGTGTACGGTCTCTCTCTTGATTTGATGTGACAGAAGGATTGAAACAATTCTGATTGTTCACTATGTCCTGTACAGTTGGACATTTCTGCAAGATATCAATTGGGTTGATATTGATGTCATACAGGAGTTTTGCGAGCTCATTGCCGTGATCATTGGTGAAATTTAACCAGGATGAGAATAGGAGGAAATAAACAGTCAGCATGACGTGTCCAAACATCCATTCCTCAAAAATGCGCACAGGCCTCATTGGAAAATAGTAGCTAAGACGACAGTACCGCAAAACGCAATCCATAGTCTGAAAGAGTATTTGATATGCTTTGATTATTTCAAGCGTGAGGGGCAAAGATAAGAATAAGACTATGCTATTTACATTACTGACAAGACGCATCAAAAATTTACAATATCAAGTTATGTAGGCATTAGTTAAAACCATGAGTGTCTTTTTACTCATTACTATTTGGGTAGCGATCTTGGATAGCAACCAAGATAACCCTAATCCCTTACTAAAAACCCCAAAAATTGCTCGGCAATCTTTGGTTGCAGTCCCGGAGTTGCGGTGCATCGGTGGTGTGTGGGTGCTCTCCCTAAGTACTCTTTTCTACATTTCACTTTTTGGTTTAGTGAGTATTAAGAGTGTACACCCACCTTTGACATGTCCAACAAAAATACGAGGGCCGACTGACGGAAAACTGATGGGACACAAACATATCAAATAGTTAATCACCTTATCAAAGAAAAAAGAAAACCCCAAAACCTCATTTTCAGCAATGATTTTATTTAGCCCAGAATCTCCTTTATCACTATATTACATCACAGAATGGTATAAAACTATTTACTTACGTATTAATGTGATAATAATTTCACAGCAAAATGACTTGATAATTCCTATGTCTTATTCCGGCTGTTTAATTTTTAAGGAATTAACTTCCTGGTTAAGAAGATGCAACCAATGAATGCATCGATGTATTTACCTGGGACAAGAATGTGTGTAGGTCAGCTTGAGTCTCATTAACATATTGGGTGTCGCACCACTAAATATATTTATGATAAAGAAGCTCTTTTTACATACACCTTTTTAAATCATATGTGACTTTTTTTTACATTAGCACTTGGCATAAAAAAGTCATATGTATAAAATAACTACAGTTTCCTCAAACTCCTCTTCTTAACATTGTGGTCGTAACCTGATGATGTGAACCTTTATAAAGTGTGATAGTTCAGAATAAAAATGCCATGTTTAGTGAATCAGTCAATGAATTTGACCATGGTCTTATGTAACAAGGATCTTGAGAATGTTTCAGACCAAATTTCAGCGAAATCTTTCAACTTTTGGTTTAGCCCCCACACCATTTCCTCACATGTATAGCTGCCATGTTATGATACTTTGAAAATTGCAGTGTCTATTTAATTAAGACTCATCTTCTAGCAAAGGCACTAAGGGGATTTGCATCAAATTCATCAAAAAGTAGTATAAATGCTTTTGATATATGGCGAAGACATTGATATAGTACTTCGTTTAATATTTTTGAGAAAGTAGTTTTTTAAAATGGTGATTCATAAGATTTTGCTAGATATTAGCAATGCTAATTTGCTCCAGGGTTTTAGCTAGATTCAGACAATTTCTAGAAAACACATGATCCTCCAAATTGCAGCCAGGAATTGCAGAGATGCAGCAGACCAGGTTATCAGCTGTCAACACAATATGTTGGGACACACTAGCTATGTACTTCCATAATAAGCATACGTGGAAATAAAAAAGAACCAAGGCTTGAATAAACGGTTCTTCTCATTTAGTGGCGTGTTACCATTATGCTCCAGCTAGTTGCTAAAGAAATATTCATGCGAAACACATTTATTATTCATTAATGCCTCAGTTATTTTGAATCAAATTTGTCATGATGATCTTGAAAATAAATTTGATATTATAACTTTTTATTCCCATAGCTAGGACTTGTGATGCACCTTTTTTAAAGTGTCTGTACTGAAATGTCGTGGCTCTTTCAAATCTGTACTTATACTTAAACTTATAACCTCTTTTTACTGAAATAATTTGGTATATCTAGCTTGCATAAAGATGGAAACCCGATATGATGATGATGAAAATGCAATAGCATGAAAAGGTTTAAACGATTTCGCGAAATATCCGTTTTGTTCATTTTGTCACTTTGTAAGAATGCTAAAATCAGATCATATACTGATATAAAGTCATACACTAGCATACACTGACCATACACCGACATGCAGTCACTATACACTGGCATACAATGGCCATGATGATGATCATATACTGGCATACAGTTACGATACACTGATTTACAGTGACCATTCACTGGTATACAGTGACCATACACTTGCTTACAGTCTCTGTGCATTGATATAAGTCACTATACACTGGCATATAGTGATCATATACTGTCAAACAATCACTACAAACGGATATACAGTCACCATTCACTGGTATACAGTGACCATATACTTGCTTACAGTCTCTGTGCATTGGCATAAGTCACTATACACTGGCATATAGTGATCAGATACTGTCAATCAATCACTATAAACGGATATAAAGTCACCATTCACTGGTATACATCGACCATACACTTGCTTACAGTCACCGTGCATTGGCATAAGTCACTATACACTGGCATATAGTGATCATATACTGTAAAACAATCACTATAGACGGATATACAGTCACAATTCACTGGTATACAGCGACCATACACTTGCTTAAGTCACTGTACATTGGCATAAGTCACTATACACTGGCATATAAAGTCACCATTCACTGGTAAACAGTGACCATACACTTGCTTACATTCACTGTACATTGACATAAGTCACTATACCTGGCATATAGTGATCATATACTGTCAAACAATCACTATAAACGGATATAAAGTCACCATTCACTGGTATAAAGGGATCATACACTTGCTTACATTCACTCTGCATTGGCATAAGTCACTATACACTGGCATATAGTTATCATAAAGTGTCAAACAATCACTATAAACGGATATACAGTCACCATTCACTGGTATACAGTGACCATACACTTGCTTAGTCACTGTGCATTGGCATAAGTCACTTTACACTGACATATAGTGACCATATACAGCAAACAATCACTTTACACGGATATACAGTCACCATTCACTGGTATACAGCGTCCATACACTTGCTTACAGTCACTGTGCATTGGCATAAGTCACTATACACTGGCATATAGTGATCATATACTGTCAAACAATCACTATAGACGGATATAAAGTCACCACTCACTGGTATACAGCGACCATACACTTGCTTAAGTCACTGTACATTGGCATAAGTCACTATACACTGGCATATAGTGATCATATACGAGGGGTGATCAATAAGTAATGGACATTTTTTTACACAGATACTTTTTATAGACCAATCCCTTTGATTTTCCTACCAGTGATACATCATTCAATTATCTATCAATTCTGAAGATTTGAAGACAAAATATATAATACATATTGATATATCCTTATTTCAGTGAAGGAGGTACAGGTACCCCGGGACCGACATTTAACTCACATATTCAGTTTTTTAGCCAGTTTGGCAAATTTCAGTTGGATTTGAACTTTTTTATGTTTGAAATATTTTGCTGACTGGTAACACATAAACAGTAAGTATTGTGATGTCGTGTAACAGTAAGTAGTGTGAGTGTTGTATGGTTGTGGTTTGCAGGTCAATTTGGGAAAGCATTGTGGAAGAAGGGGTTGGTGAGAGAAGGGAACACCCTTCTCCACATGGACAATGCACCTGCCAACAGATCTCAAAATGTTCAGAAAACAATATCCCCCGACCACAAAATTGAGCCCTTGGCCAATGCACCATATTGTCCAGATCTGCCCAAATGTGACTTATTTATTTCTATACTACTAATATTTCTATATATATAGAGAGAGAAAGGACGCAGGTTTATTGACATTGATGAAATAAAACAACCCGTGCAACTGCATCTTGCTACCATGTCAGAGAAGGAATTCAGCCTTGTCTCGCAATCTTTAGTTAAGAGGATGAGGAAGTGTGTACATGTAGCACTTGATTGAACATATGTAGAGGGCCCTGTATACTGAATGTGAAGTGATGATAAAATATTCAAAATCAACCATGTCATAACAAAATGGTGTAATTCATGACCATCATGGTTAGTTTTGTTCAGCCTGCATTCAACTGCATTGCATGTTAAACAAGCTAAAATAGCTTCAGAATGTGTGACGTGATGTCAGTCCCGGGGTACCTATACCTCCTCCACGGAAATAAAGATATATCAAAATATGTTACATGCTTTGTTTTCAAATCTTCAGAGTTGATAGATAATTGAATAGTGTATCACTGGTAAGAAAATCGAAGGGATTGGTCAATAAAAAGCATCTGTGTAAAAAAGCGTCCATTACTTATTGATCACCCCTCGTACTTTCAAACAATCACTATAAACGGATATACAGTCACCATTCACTGGTATACAGCGACCATACACTTGCTTACAGTCACTGTGCATTGGCATAAGTCACTATACACTGGCATATAGTGATCATATACTGTCAAACAATCACTATAAACGGATATAAAGTCACCATTCACTGGTATAACGTGACCATACACTTGCTTACAATCACTGTGCATTAGCATAAGTCACTACACACTGGCATATAGTGATCATATACTGTCAAACAATCACTACACACGGATATACAGTGACCATTCACTGGTATACAGCGACCAATAACTTGCATACAGTCACTGTGCATTGGCATAAGTCACTATACACTGGCATATAGTGATCATATACTGTCAAACAATCACTATAAACGGATATAAAGTCACCATTCACTGGTATAACGTGACCATACACTTGCTTACAATCACTGTGCATTAGCATAAGTCACTACACACTGGCATATAGTGATCATATACTGTCAAACAATCACTACACACGGATATACAGTGACCATTCACTGGTATACAGCGACCATACACTTGCTTACAGTCACTGTGCATTGATATAAGTCACTATACACTGGCATATAAAGTCACCATTCACTGGTAAACAGTGACCATACACTTGCTTACAGTCGCTGTGCATTGGCATAAGTCACTATACACTGGCATATAGTAATTATATACTGTCAAACAATCACTATAAACGGATATACAGTCACCATTCACTGATATACAGCGACCATACACATGCTTACAGTCACTGTGCATTAGCATAAATCACTATACACTGGCATATAGTGATCATATACTGTCAAACAATCACGATAAACAGATATACAGTCACCATTCACTGGTATACAGTAACCATACACTTGCTTACAGTCACTGTGCATTGGCATACGTCACTATACACTGGCATATAGTGATCATATACTGTCAAACAATCACTATAAACAGATATACAGTCACCATTCACTGGTATACAGCGACCATACACTTGCTCACAGTCACTGTGCATTGGCATAAGTCACTACACACTGGCATATAGTGATCATATACTGTCAAACAATCACTACACACGGATATACAGTGACCATTCACTGGTATACAGTGACCATACACTTGCTTACAGTCACTGTGCATTGGCATAAGTCACTACACACTGGCATATAGTGATCATATACTGTCAAACAATCACTACACACGGATATACAGTGACCATTCACTGGTATACAGCGACCATATACTTGCTTACAGTCATTGTGAATTGGCATAAGTCACTATACACTGGCATATAGTGATCATATACTGTCAAACAATCACTATAAATGGATATACAGTCACCATTGACTCGATACAGTGACCATACAATAGAATTCACTCACTCACCAGGTAATACAGCGACCATACACTGACATACAGTCACCATACACTGGCATACAGTCACCATATACTGGCATACAGTCACCATATACTGGCATAGTCACCATACACTGGCATACAGTCACCATACACTGGCATACAGTCACCATACACTGTTATCAGCCACCAAACAGTGATATACATTTACCATACGCTGAAAAATTGACCATACCTCTTTATTGACATGGAATCTCTACACAGCATTTTAAAAATCTACAATTTTACAATGTTCAATGTTGCCAATCTTTTTGAGAGAGTATTCGACATATCATGCATATAGAATATTTTATTGTCATAGAGTCCAGAATGCCAGATACAAGTTCCTCAATATGTAAAGGTCGTTTGAATTACCGGGTATTTTTATCATGTTGAAGGATCTATATTTAGAGAAGTTTTTGCACAATTCTAGCTATAAGATCATCAACTATGACCTTAGGAAGAAACAAAAATCATTTTATTAAGTATACATTGCTCTCTTTATATATTTCGAAAGCATTTGAAGCAGAACTATGGGACAATATAAAAATGCGAAACGACTTTCTTTGGAGCTAGCTCTACTCGAACCGGAAGTAAAACCTGCGCAAACAGAGGTGAAAATAGACCCGGTACTGCATCCTTAAAATGTGCTGATGTTATTTTCTTTTTAATTGATGGATGGTCAAATTGTGTACTTAACAAATATTGCTTACACAATATTAAGTTTTAAATACTCTTGTAAACCTTAATTTGTTTGTAAAATTGATGGTGTGAGTTTCCCTTTCTGTTGTAACTTCAATTTGGAGTACTAACATTTCTTTGAGTTTATTTCTCTAGAATTTTCAAAAGGTGGGTACCTATGTCTGAAGAGACATGACATTGGATGAATTGTAGGTTTGCAAAAATGAAAGGGCCTTGAAAACAAATTCATTTTATGAGCATCAGAAAACTTAATTCTCACAAATCTGTTCGTAAGTAAGAATACATTAGTTCAGAAAAAGTATGCCTTTCAGGACGATAGGCTCCTTTGGCACCATTACATGTATTTGTATTTACATACATCAATGAAATGACAATATCTCCAGTTCTATTCAGAATTTTTAAACCAAAGGATCCGTACCCATTACAGGCCTGTCAACTGTCCCGCAATTTGCGTATTTGTCACGCATTTGCTGAAGAATTTGAAGTCACGCCAGTTATTTTTGCGTGACAGAAAATGTCACGCAAATACGCATTTTACCTGGTAATTGTCAAGCAAAAATGTTTCTGTAGAAAACTTTCTAAAAAAGATCGTCTACACAGCAAAAATACGAATGCGGGAAAAAAATGTACGCTTGTACGAAAAGCGAGCGTAGCGAACGCGAAAAATTTGAGGTGTTCAAAGTTTGGCAAGATGTAATAAAATTTAAACCAAGGTGTTCAAAATTTGGATCAAGGTATTCAGATTTGGACCAAGGTGTCCACATTTTGAGGGGAGGTGTTCAACATTTCCAAGTCACTCATGTTAGGTGTTCCCAAGTTGACAGGCCTGCCATTAGTGTACCTATAAGGACTTTGAAATTTTTTGAAAAGGGTAAATTGGAATTCCAAGATTATTTTTATTTTTGTATAATATGAATCTTTAAGAAGTATATTTTCAACAAATCACAAAAATAATATTTAGAATATGGTAAAAGGTTGTTTTTTACAGTGATTCTTAACACATGTCATTCTGACTCTTAAAATGAGTATTTTTCACATATTTTCACAAAACCTTGAATAAAATCTTGATTTTTGTAGATAAACTTAATTGACTTGTCAGTATAATACTACATTGTGTCTGAGCATAAAAACCTTCACTAAGCAGATCAACCATACATAGATACTTTGTAATCCTATTGTTTCGAAAGGCACCCTATTGTGTTCTTGTTTTTAAGAATGAATGACCCTCTGCAGTCACTGACAGATTGAGGTGCTTCCGCAGGTCAGACCCCCTCTGATTTCACCTTTATTGTTTAGTATTGACATTATTGCATAGTTCAAACATGAAATGAGAGAGGGTCCTGGCTGCGGAAGATATACAATGTGAAAGTATAGCAACAAATTTAGTTTCAAAAAGGAGGCCATATTGGATCTGCCAGATACCAAGGCAATAAACTATCAGACAAGTATCAAATGGGTCAATTTATTTTTGATTTATCAATCATGCATGCCTCTGAAGAGGATACGTTGCAGAGGGACTGAATATTAATATCCATATAGTCATTAAAGGGACACTGTTTGTAAGGTAGTTCTCATGATAATGAACACTAAAATGTTTTAAACAAAGAATCAAATGGGTCAATCTTCTTTTGATTCATCAGTCATGCCTATCTCTGGAGATGATATGTTGAAGAGACACTGAATTAATATCCATTTAGCCATTAAAGGGACACTCCTTGTACGGTAGTTAGTTCTCACCCAAAGAAACAAATATGCCAAACTATCTTTGATCAATCATTCATGCAAGCCCCTGAAGATGATATATTGCAGAGGGACTGAGTCGTTATCCATTCAGCAATTTAAAGGGACATTGCTTGTAAGATAGTGCTCATCCTAATGAACACTAAAATATTTTTGACAAACAATCAAAGGGTCAATATACTTTTGATTCATCAGTCATGCCTGCCCCTGAATGTGATATATTGCTGAGGGACTGAATCAATATCCATTTAAAGAGACACTGCTTGTAAGGTAGTTCTCAACCAAAAAGCCTAATGGGTCAATCTATTTTTGATTCTTCATTCAATTGCCTACCCCTAAAGATGATATATTGCTGGGGGACTAAATCAATATCCATGTAGCTGTTTAAAGGGACACTGATTGTAATGTAGTTCTCACCAAAAAGAAACAAAAGGGTCAATCTATTTTTGATGCCTGTCCCAAAAAATGATATATTGATAAATATGATATGGAATCAATATCCATTTAGCCATTAAAGGGACACGGCTTGTAAGATAGAAAAATACTTCCACTTGTTTGAAAGCAAAACAATGGGTTTCAAACTGACGAAAAAACTATCCTACATGCACCTTTTCAATTTTAAAAAGCAATCATTTGACTTTATACCTTTAGCTTCAATTGAATTATTCTTTGAAAATGCCAAATAAAAATATCATATATTGGAAAGTAACAACTAGATTTTTAGTATTTGAGTTGAATACCTAGGTTTTGTGTTATAAATATGTTGCCCTATGTGTCCTACCTTTGATAATGATGTTTAATATGTCCTCTAAATTGAATATCCTAGATTAAACCTACTACATACCAACTGAGGTGGTAATGGTACTTTTGCTGAGATTTAAGATTAAGATTCATAGATATATTGCATTTTAGGGGTTATTTTATGATTTGTGTTTTCAATATGTTGCCCTTTGTGTCCTACCTTAATGATAGTTTGATATATCGATTGATTGAATGGTCAATATACTTAAAATAATCATGAGTCAAGACTAACATACCCGTAATTATGATATTTAGAATGATTTGCATAGTCAAACATAAATGCACTGGATGACCTTAGTTTTAATCCCTATGACCTAATTTTGTTTTGGATGTGTTCATAATTGACAAAAGTAACTATTTCCATGTTATATACAATGAAACCT
This sequence comes from Owenia fusiformis, assembly GCA_903813345.2. Taxonomy (NCBI): domain Eukaryota; kingdom Metazoa; phylum Annelida; class Polychaeta; order Sabellida; family Oweniidae; genus Owenia; species Owenia fusiformis. The sequence goes on along the minus strand of CAIIXF020000003.1, from coordinate 8,454,870 downwards.
TTGGGGGCATCTTTAGGTATATGGGGTAACGGATCCTTTGAAGTTTTCCTGGAGTGCTTTTAACATGCTCATCATGTTTAGGCATTATTTCAACATTTGCACAAAAACTCGCTATTTCATTTGCAGACACACAGATGGATACAGCTAGTACAGCTCGAATAAACTGTTTCCAATCAGAGTATTCATGTGATGATGACACATTAAAGCTATACAAAGCCTTACAACAAAAAACCTCAAATGTTTAATGATGAATCAAGACTGAATCTACATACAGCTGCTAACATTGCCTCAAGAAGACAAGAAAATAAATGTGAATGTGAAAGGTATGGTGCTGATTTGGTTATGAGAGTGAAACACTCAATAAGGTCGAGGACACTTTTATCAATCAAGAGAATTTATACCTTAAAGAATCATCCAACTGGTTCTATTCAAGCCCAGGGCCAGGAAGTAAGTATCTTCAAGGATTTTGATATGATGAAAGGAGTCCTCCCATATCTCCTTGGAGAGACATCAAACAAGGCTAGTACAGAGTCGTCATTATCTGGCTGTAGATCCTCAATACAAAACTCACAACGTAGAATCGGAGAAGTAGAAGCGAGAAACATACTGCAAGACACTTTAAATCATACTAAATTCATAACAGATGTGGCCATTTTATTCTATTGGATGTTTCAAATCCAATCAACACGTCATCTCCAATTTTGATAGAACCAACAAAAATCAAACGTCACACACAGAATGGAGAGTCCTATGTAGCAAATATTCACCGAAGAATGAGCAAAATGGAGGAGGAAAACAGTTACTCAAATTCTCAATGTGCTAGGAGATCAAATGACTGTAACCAGATCAAATGACTTTCAAACTTTAATGCAATGCTTCTTGAAACATCAAAACTCTATGACCAAAGAAATTAAGGAAATGAAGAGTCAAGTACAAAGGCTAGAATCCATTCTGATATTCATAGCATCTTTCTGTTTCACTTGAAACATGCTCTGATATTATGAGGCATATTCTGTGATCTGAGCACATCAGATGGGAAGAGTTATAACTGCCAATAAGTGTGATTGTTATCATGTAATCATCTACCTTAATGTCAATACATTACATAATAGGCATTGTATTTAACAGCAGGTATAACAACAGGCACAGTTACACAAGTTTTATGACCCCAATTAGATGAAATATGAGCTGGGATGAAAGATCTCAAAAATCCTCAATTTTGGGCTCTCCTGGATCGCCAAATCAAGCTCATTATATCATGACATCTCAGGGCTGAGAAGATTTGAGATGACATGGTTTTATCATGATGGCTAGAATCTGTTATCGTGAAAGGTCAAAAACAAGTTATGACAAAATTAGTTGACCCAGAGAAAACAAACCTACCGGTGAAAACAAGCCAATGAAAACACAGGAGAAATGAATGACAACAAAAACACGCCTACCAGTGACAAAAAAGTCAATGGAAAAACAAGTGAACCAGATAAGAACATTAAACAACCAGAAGATCCAAAACCAACAGAATACATATTTACTACGCAGAGTAGATTTCTGCTATGTGGAAGAAGTATCAGAAGACATTAGTGTTAATCTTAACAGGCATTTCTTTATGACAGAAGGCATGGAGAGTCCAATTGAGGGTATATTCTTTATGACCTTCATCTGATAATTGTATCACCTTGCAACAGGAAGAATTTGATTCCCTACAAGCCAGCTCAGTGAGAATAGCCTTGGCCTTTTGGATTAAGGAAATGCTCATGTGATGAGAATTTATCTTTAATAATAGAAATACTTTTAAAATCAGATAACTAAACCAAATAGCTTTCTGAAGCTGAAGGTGAAGGTGCTGAAGATGAAGGTGTTGCCAAGAGCAAAGATGAGTTTGGCTTCTCCACCAATACAGTATGTACCATGTCATTCAGATCAATTACGACCATGTTCTTTCATTGTCCCAACTTATATTTGAAACATTTTCACTATGAACATGATGGGGTTTGGGGTCTTTTAGTATTATTATGGTTACTTTTGCATATCTATTAATTGATCATTCAACAATCTAGTTACCATATTAGTTTTAAGTATGCATCAGGCCTGTACCCAGATGGCCGCGTGGTTCAAGTGACACTTCCCCTTGATAAAACATTTTCCAAAGTCATTCAGATCTTGAAGATGTTTTTCATTTACACTTACTTTTCTTCAATGAATCCCCCATAGAAAAATTAAACAAACAATCCCTTGCATGCAAAAGTTGGTTGGGGGCTCCATTGTCTACTTGTTAGGGACTTAGTTAAAAAGAATAGGTCATTCTATATTTCAGGACACAGTCTCAAGAAGAATTAGACAAAGACGTAACACGTTAGTAAAAACAACACAGAGATATCACGAGCATTTTCACTCGAAAAACTTTTTATCACTATGGATAGATAACAATGGGGTAGTTAATTACCTTGGTTCAAAACCGTTTATTGAGTGTTTGGTGGCCTCAAAACCACTTATAGAAAAAAAACCTAGCCAGTGCTCAAGATCTTAGTGGCCTGGCTCAACCAGAGAAGAGGGTAAAACTCACTACATCAGGAATGTCATCATTAAAAAAAACCAATAGAGCAAATATGCCAACCCCACCCCAGCGAAAAGCCAGGCGCCTAGTAGATGATTCCCCAATAACATCTAGGACAGAGTTGCCGATTTTTTCCAACCCTTCCAAGACATCCAAACAACTTTTTACAAATTAACATTAAAAGGAAACACTAAAGTTAAAAACTACAACGTGTGTATGAGTACCTATCATCCATTTTAGTTTGTTGAATTATCAATTAAGTAGTCAAAATGGTTTTTATTCTAGTTTCTAACTCTATTTCCTACAAAATTAAAATACTGTCTTTGACATAAGATTTCATCAGATTCCCTAAAAAGTAAAACAATGATGAATATCTACACATTCACAGAATATTACAGATGTGATGTTAACAAATTAATGTATAATGTATCAGTTCTCAATAATTGCAAATCTTAAATCTAATACTGAGAATGAATCGCTGTTTACAAAATGGAAATATATACATGTACATTATATGATACATCAGGTCACTTTTGAAATATATACTGTATAATAGGAGGATTTACTAAGCAATCACTTTATACATGTTATAGTGTACATAAAAAAAATAAAAACATAAATGAAAACTAGATTTTATTTTGAGTTGTATACGTTCATTAGGGATATAGTTTGCCATCTTCACTTCAAGGCAGGGCGCTTACAAGTATGTCCTCAATTAATTGTTGAGATCGCAATACCAAATAAAATGATATGCCTACATGTATCTGTATATGAGGGATATAGCCTGGCAATATTATATTATCCAAACCATCCAGATTTCAGCATACAAGGCCAAATATTAATATTACTAGATTTTCACAGTTTAAACATCATACGCTAAGGTCACTGTTACTTCATGTACTTGGTATATACTTGAATCTGTACTAAGTTGGCAAATGCTATTTAATATTACCACCTTTTGTTTGGGGCATAACGTTGTGCCAAGAGTGTATGTCTACTTTGCCGAGCAATATTAATCCTACAAACGGTCAGCAAGTTGGCATAATATTATGCCAAACTTGAATGATGACTGTACACGGCATCTCTTAAACCAAACAAGAACTAAAAACAGGTATAGGAGTTGCGGCATAAGTCTGCACCAAATCGATGTCTGGCATAAAGTCCCACCTGATCCCTGACTGTTGGATAGGTAGACCAGCTCAACCTTTTAAGCGATAAAGGACAATTATCCTAATAACATTTGGAGAATATTTCTTTGAAAAGTGCACCTTCACAACCTTTCACAAAGGACTATCAGATTCAACCATCAGTTATTGTGGACACAAGAATAAAATTTCCACTTGAAGAATATTGAAGTTAATTTCCAAATGAATAAATAGAAAAAAATAAAATAAAAAATTGACTTAAATGCCAAAAAATCACTTTGTAAGATTAAATGTGATTTAACAAGTTTGTTAAATCTGGTTTATATCACAGAGAACAATGTTTGTCCTAGCATCTCAATTAAAAGTCTGTTGACAGATCTAATAAGCCACGACACAAACTTATCTTAACGCTATACCGCCTGTCCTGTGTAAGTTTGGTTTACACAGTCTTAACTTTTGCATCTTGGGGAGGTCGGACGATTATATTAAATTCTGTAAAATGCTTACATCAATACTTTAAAATTATTCGTACACTATATCTGGATTATCTAATCACTATTGTAGTATAATCATACTGTAATATTGAACGTAAAACCATTAAGAATTGAAGTGGAAAATCGAGGAGTTGGGTGCCGAAGTGTTTCCAAAGAATGCCAGGAAAAAGATGTACTGTATGTCGAATACTTCGAGCGTGCAGAGAGAATCAACAATGAACTTGATGTGGATTATGATAATACCGAAAATGAGAGTGAATCTGGAAACGATGGAGTAAAATATAATGGTTACTTGTTTCTAAGTTGTTTCTTTTGTACACAATTACACAAGCTCTTTATTGATAGATAGCCGTCTCCCCATGCCCAAAAAAGTTTTGTCAATATGTTTTATTTTTCAGATGAAAATTAACAACTATTATCTTGGAAATATGAAAAATGAAGTTTTTGTTAACTGGAACAATATAGGATATAGAATTATAATTTTGATTAGTAGAGATCTAGAGTGCTTCAATAATTGCTCGGAAATACTGGAAATCTCCATTCTCTACATCACTGACTTGAACTACAGAGGACAAGACTAGTAAACACTTAAACCTGACAAGGGGCATACCTAGTCTATCCTTAAACCTTGACAGGGGATAAATTGTCCTTGAATATGAAACTGAGACGACATAGCTTTCATGTTTATAAGTGAGGATTTGAAACTTTGAGACAATGGATGGATAACCCAATGCTAGACCTAGTCTATATCATTGTAGTATACCATACTATAAGACTCTTGAGGAAAATGAAACATAACTGCACACTGTAAGTCTGTAGTCCGATATTGCACTCTAAAAAAATTACTTAACAACTTATTTAAGTATTATTATTTTTTACTTAGTAATTATAAGTTATATAGATGACTTGGGTTCAGTAATCATAATACCATCTTTGTAATTAAATTACTTATATATGCAGTTTATTTCCATATGAAAGTAATAATACTATTAGGTAATTTCTTTACATGTGAAACATCATGCTATAATAATTGCAATACTAGCAAAGTAAATGAATTACTTAGTTTAATTACATTTAAAATGAATAATATTACTTAGTATTCTTTTTTTATGTGAATTACTAAATTGAAATATTATAATACTTGCAGAATAAATCAATTACTTGGCGTAATTACTTTTAAATGGAATTATATTACCTGGCATTTGTAAAATTAAGTAGCCACCAAATGTTCAAAATGGCAAATTTGCAAAAACTAAGAAGCACCAAATTATGTAGAAGTACAGAACAGGGGTCTCGATAAGTTGAAAAAGTTATGTGGCTAATGTTTTCTCTGTATGGAAGTATTTTATTGAGGACAAACCTAGAGGTATCGCAGAATGTGAGCTTCATCAAAAGCAGTGTGCCCATTCTTCGTCAACTAAAACATTACGCTATCACTTGAAAACTTGCCATGCCGAGGTTCTCGGAGATGATAGAGATGACTTCCACACGACTCCAGTTTCAAATCATATCATAACAGAATTCTGCAAACCTTGTCTTTCATCAGCGGCAAAGGCTGAAACGATCACTCAAAAAATTCTAGACGTTATGGTCCATGATCTTAGGCCATCTATTGTAGAAGATTATGATTTTAAATGCCTTAATAAAGAATATTTGGAGCTAGATTACAAGATGCCTGTAAGATCAACATTTATTCACTGTTTGCAGGATTGGTACTCCTTACTAAAAACAATGGCGATGGACTTGTTGGAAAAACCAACACATCTGGCCTTGACGAACGACTTTTGGACGAGTCTGGCTCAAGATTCCTTCATGACTTCATGGAGTGGACTTTTCTATCAGGTACTTATTTATTATTTAAATCTTAAGAAAAGTGGGAAATGGAAAAAATTCATTGTCGAAAAAACTGCTGTTCTTTTTTGCATTTACCCCCTCGAATGAGAGAACCATCTTATTCATGACCATGTATCCACGATGTTATATTGATTTGATATAATAAATTATTGATGTGGGTGTCGATGAATATCAATAAGATCAATGCGATCAGGTGTTTTTGGATTTTATAATTAATATAGTTAATTTCGTTAATATCGCACTGAAGTGATATTGGGAGTTCAGAGAATTGTCAGAATAGCCTCGACTCAGAATAGAATCGCAGCCATATTGGTTCATGGTATAAATGATATGAAATATCTTACGATTTGTTTTGTTAAAAGCTTCTGTTTTATCTAGGAGTTATTACAACTTGTAACTCCTGAAACAAGCACCTCATCCGAACATATTTTTAGCATGACTGGCAATATTGTACCCAAAAAGAGTAAAACAAAATCTAGAAAATTGACAGCACTAGAATTGAGGGGCATCTCAAAATATGGGTGTTGTTTGTTTCAAGAAAGTCCTTGTCAGAGGACAAATTGTTCATGTATTGCAGAAAAGCATTGAAATACTCACTCACTCATTATTCATGGATTTGGATTCATTGCTGTAGTACTTTTTAGTTGATTAGTTCAACAAATGTTTTACAAACAAGTGGCAGAAAAGAGGGAGTCCAGAACCAGAGTGCAAATTGCCAAATATTACTTTTTATTTTTTCTAACAATCATTATTATGATGACACTTTCAAAACTACAGATGAGGGGATCTGGTCAACTTTCATACTGCATGGTTACAGTCTGGTAAACAAAAATGCTTGTTAAACTGATTTAGTGAAATAGTGAATAGTCATTTAGTTTTGACTTTATTTCATTGTATGCATTGATTTTTGAATTTTTTTTTCCAGGCCCAAGTGAACCAACATTGCATTACCCACAATCCCTTTGTCACGAAATATTTTATTCAAGTTGAAGCATCAGTTAAGTCTGACAATCCAGAATGGTTTACCTGCTAAAAGGCATTGGATGTTTTGGTAATGTGAAATACTATTTAAATATGTACTACACACTCCTTGTATTTTTCACGTGCAATTCAATTTCCTGAATATCATGTCGAGTTGAGATAATTACTATACATTATTAAACTTTTGTTTGTATGGAGTGATATTTTAACAGTTCAGGGACCTAGGGAAATTTAAATTGATAGAGCTTTAAGATTCAGAGAATAATGAACTTGAGAAATGTTATAGTGACAAAATCGTGATTTCTTAATATTTTTACCATATATAATACATCTTATAGACATGGAAAATGAAATACTACAATTAACTAATATTTTGCTAAATCTTTTGCAATTGCTTATTTCACTTAACCTTTAGCAGACCAACGGCGACCGCGCCCGCCCATTCAAAATTACCACCAGAATCCACCGGCGGATCCGGACGACACAAATCTAACTTTTGAAACATTGAGCCAATCAGATTAGACAGTATTTAAACTACATCCGGGTATTTGTAGTTGAAGGTCCCTGAAAAAAATTGGAAATATTTTTGAATTTTCGTAACAAAATCGATGTTTGAAGTCACTATATTGACAAGTTTTGTATACAATGGCAACGGGAAATGATGGGGGTGAAGTTTTTGCCGACTACGATAGTGACTTTGACTTTCTAGGCTTATAGAACAGGAATTACACCAACAGAATTTCAATTTCGATCCCGAGAACGATGATTTGGATTTAGAAAATTGAGATAATTTTGATAGTGACTCAGATAGTGATGATGATGAGCCCCTTGAAGCGTTGGGTGGTGCCATTTATCAGTTATGCATGTGCATTTTGTAGATGCCAAACATGTATCCACACCTGTAGAACGTCCCATTTCCTCCGAAATGTGCACGCAGCGATTCATATTAACTATTAACTAGCCCTGCCTATTTACATTATACCAAATGAGACAAAACTATCACATTTGAAGTTGTCATTTACCGATTAAAATGTATTATAATTTCCTACTAAGGACTGAGTTTTATTAATATAACAAGCAAGAATATCTGTATCAAATATGGGCAGCTGAGGCACCCAAGAACATAGCTAAAATCAATCACATAATAAGCGACGTGAAAAAGTTCATCTATACGTAAAGCCTGTAATTTTCACTATTCCCTTTAGAAAGTAGACTAATCTTACGTCATTTTTCTGCGCACGCATTGAAGATCACGTGCATGCTTTGTTTAATACGCGTCTGTAAATTTCACCAATGTTATCACAAATGCAAAATGTTCACAACATCATGAAATGTTTCCACAAGTAAGGATTGTCATTCAAATGCATCTATGAAATCAGCATTCGATACTTACAACATTATGAATAGTCAATATATAAATAAATATAGGCTACTGCAAGCGACATGTACTTAATTTTCTACATGTAAAACCTGTAATCATCACGCTGACTCACAGAAAAAACCAAATCTCACATCATTTTTCTGCGCGTTCACATTCAAAGTTTTCTTAAATACTGTAACTTAACCTTTCTATTATGTATAATATATTCTGCTACTTATTCATAACAAAAAGAAAATAATAATATTCTACTTTTTGTTTATACTAAAATGAACAATTTATTCAAAGAGTAAATACATAAAAATTTGAAAAATATCTATATTGCTAACTATATAAATATTCCCTAAGTCAATTACACAAAGGTTGGGGACTCTAATTAGCACTATGTGTTGTATTCGTTATTCATAATAACACAAAAAAACATATTTTCACATTTTATTTTCAGACATTTTCAAAAAGGCAGACTCAGTTTATAAAACAAGAATGCATACAAACGGGATACAGTAAATCTGACAGTTGTCTAAAAAGGATCCTTAAAAAGGGACAAGAAGAGAACATCTTTGAAAAGAACAAAGTTACTCTTAAGCAAATATTAAATAAGGTTCATAACCTTAAGAAGGTAAACTATAGATTAAAAAAGTAAACTATAGATTTAAACAGTTTGCATTAGATCTATTAAGTTTATTAATTTTTGATTTTTATCTTTTCATAGTATAAGCTGTTCCAGAAGAATGCCGCAGTCACTATTTTCTCAACATATGTATGGCCGATTGTTAAAATAACCACTCAATATTGAAGAGCACATTTTTGCTGACTACTAGTTTCTTGGAGACCCCTTAGTTCAGTCTGTAAGCGTATCCATTTTGAACTAGCCATATTGTTAATTCTTTTTCAGAACGCCGCTATCTAACAGCAGCACTATCTCCAGCAAGATCGTTAAGATCAGTGAAATATTGAGTAATACATGATGAGCCAAACTTATAAACAATTTGGCTGAAAACGGATGATACCCTGATTCTACTGAATATACTCTACACTCTGAGTTCTGAGTAAACTTTGTACACAGCAAGCCTGTAGTGGTAGATTTAGTTGTTGTTTATCAAATTACCACCAGTAGCGCTAGCATAGCTCAGCATGTACATTTAACTCTCAGTAGGCATTCGCTGTAATTAATACCTACACACAAGTCAATCAACCTTAAAGTGCCCCATTACCCTATCAGATTAAAATGTTAGTGGAAGAGATGTATGAAATATGTTAAGATATGTGTTGTTTTGCTTGAAAGAGGATTGATGCAGTCTTTGAATAATAAGTGTATGACTGATTAATATGGGAATATAGTACTAAACTATTCATGCTCTACAGCTTCAATTAAAATATACTCACATCAGAAGCAGAGTAGTGGTGTCATACTTTAATCTTAGAAGGGTTGCGCTTTTTTATTATTGGATTTGAAGTTATCAATTCGGGTTGGCAGGTTACCAGGTGCTCTGTCACAATAGATGTTAATTTATTTAGGGGGTGACGTATTCCATTCATTTTACGGTCCAAGTCATTGAATATCTTATGGACACTTTCAATTCCCTGTTCACCTTGAAGACCCATCCCACAGTTATATCTTTCTATCCATTCCGATATGTGATCTTCAAGGAGATGTTGTTTCAAGGTGATATTTGTCCTTTTAAAGTAGTGTCTATATGCTTCCATGTAGCTGTCAATCTTTGCTTGAATCATTGGTACTTGCTCAGCCTCGATTTTTTTGTCGTGAGAAACTGCGTTGTGAACAATTGAAAGTTCTTTATTTACATCCTTAAAAATATTACTAATGCGATGTGCTGCTTTTACTAATTTGTTTTCAATTTTTAGTCCTTTTGAAATTGACGTTGTAGCCTGAACAACTGCATCACAAAGATCATTGTACACCTCTGGCTTTAAATACTTGTGGCAGTGGTTGCCAACAAAAGATTTTCCATGGTATGGTGCCCTTTGTATGTTATGCTTTTTTAGAACCTGGTCAAGTGTGGCAGCTACAGTTCCAGATTCTAAGTGAAGTTGGTTTTTTGTTTCTCTGTCTTCGATTTCTTTTTTAATCTTTTCCCGTTTTTGTTCATTTGGAATACTTTCAAGTTCTTTTTTCAGGTTGGAAATTTTCTCAAGTTGAGTAATATATTTCCCATAAGGCGTATCTCGCTTGCTTTCACTCAATGATTCATCGCTGGCAATTTGGTGTGCAATTCTCAGATCAATTTTGTTGCAAAGTGACAATAAGAGATCATGGTGTTTTTTCACAAGTCCCAATAATATATGCAAGTAAGGGGGACATACATGATCAATTTCAATGGGAATCAAAGATGGGTTGATAGCGTTTTGAAAGTATTTGGCATTTGATAATTTTGCATTGCCCTTTTCAAGAAAGTCTTTGTGTGCTTTTTTAAGCGATTTAAGAGTTCTTTCAGGTAGCTTTGACCTTGATGACTTTGGTGTGTTCATGTCAGATGAGCGAATTTCACAATATATACAGGGAAATGTTCCATTTGCTCCTGATATCCCAAGTGTCTTTGACAGATACTCATAGTCACCACAGCCAAACAGGTTCACTCTCTTTCCATTCCACACCATATTTTTTAACTTCTCAATCTGTGGAGAGTATCTTTTCAACAACATTTCCATATTTTCCCTACTGTCTTTTGCACAGAATGCGGCAAAAACTAGAGTGTTCTTTGGGGCATTTGGATTCCTTGTGTTCAATATTTGGAAACATATTTTAAAAGACCCACCCCCGTGATCTGCTCCAATTTTTATCCAAATCTCATCATTGGGAATAACATGAGATTGCTCTATCATATTGAATTTTTCCATTTTATCGAGGTGTGATTTTACATGTACTTCCAAATTGTTAATATACACCATAGGCAGTTTCTTGTATACCTTTCCATTTTTACTCTCGGGGGAAATATTGTCTTTTTTGGTAAACAATTTCAGCTTTTGTTTTAGATTAATATCATTGAGTAAATTTTTCCGATATTCCCTCTGTTTATTTCTGCTCTCTATTGTTATGTTTTCCCGCAAATGCCTCGTTATAACATCCATTTGGCCCCATGACAACCTGGCATCAGACTTCATTGCGAGGGCTTGTTTTCTGGTTACCCTTGCTGCTTTTATTTTTGTCAAATGTTCCAGCTGATTCCTGTTCTTTTTCTTTCTATATGCTATTCGCCACTCTTTTGCTATCTGCTGATTGATGGAATTATCATTTTTTCCCCCTGTTGCTCTCCTGAACTTATTTATTTGTTTTGCTCTGCGCTTTTTAAGAGGTGAAGATGCTTTTTCACTCTGGACTTGGACCTTTTCTACTTTCATCAAGATCAAAGGCTGGAACATTAATTTGAATTACTTGATGATTTCATGGTATATTTAAGATAACACTTAATGATATGTTGAAGATACTTGAATTTTATGGTGATTATCACATGATAAGAGGTTCTTTATGATAGCTTCTTAATGATTTGACATCTAGCTCTTGATTAGACAAGTTATACTAGATTGCACTTGATTCAATAGACATTTGACAAAACTTAATACCCAAAAAATGCAGTGAACACGCCTTTATCCCCCCCCCATTACTTGCACATCTTGCATTTAATAAATTAAACCAAATAAATACTCACTTTTCCACCCGTTTTGCAGATTAATGTATCCTTATCTGTTGAATGTTTCAACTTCCTTCTGACTAGCTGTGTCAATAATTTATTTTCTAAAATACTTAAAGGTGCAGCTAACGGTTTTTGTAATAATTCTTTGATAGTAGATTCACGGCCACGGCCAGGTGTCATTGATGTAGATGCGGATGATACATCTTTAATGCATACCTTTTTAGGCGTACTCGTGCATTGAAAACTTATATCATTTGTGTCAATGTCACTGATGTTTAAACTTTTATCCATGTCTTTATAGCTACTCTCAAATGTTCTTTTTCTTGCAATAGCACTGTGAGAGTTCTTAGAATTTGACTTTTCACAAATTGTAGAGGAGTTCCCATCAAAGGCATTTGTCCACAGGTTATTGATTTTGTTATAGAGATCCATTGTGTTTTTATCTATTTTTGCTTTCTTATTCTTCAGTCTATTATAACATGATTGACAAATCTTCTTTGGGTGAAGATCCGGATTGTCCATATCCAAGTTTATTTCTGGGCATATATTTAATAATTCCTTTTGAATTGACACACATGGTTGAGGTTTGTATTTTTTCCTAAAAACTGAATTTTTCTCACCACACAATCTACATAAACTATCCAATACTTTTTTGTGATCTTCTGTGACATGCATTTTTGCTTTGTGTTGATAGCAGTGTTGAACATGTGTAAAGTGAATTCTCATGTATTGGAATAGTATATAGACCTTTGGGGGAGGGGATGTTTAGATAAACATTTCTCAAAACCTTGCGCTTCAAATGCTTTCAAATTTTTTTCATCTCATAGGAGATATAACATACTAAAAGAAGGTTTAAATTTTAGTTCATTTGAAACGCACACTCAATGTATTATTCAGGTTTAAAGTTAATGTACATTAAGATAATCACAAGAATTTCCAGAAACAAGTTGGTAAGGATCAGATGGTTCTAATGAGGGTTAATCTAATTCCCATCCAAGAAATGAGTCAAGGGTGTTAAGTAGGGGATCATTATCAATGTTTTCATTTCAAATTTTTTATTTATAATACCTTCCAAGGGACTTAATTAAACATTTGAAGAATTAGTTGGTTAATTGGTTACTTCTGGATTGCCATTGAAAAATCCAAATTGAGGCTACTGAACCCAGAGCGAGGCTATTGAATATTAATTAGGTATATTGGGTTTCAAGTGCCTACTGAACTAAATGCTATGCCTAGAGCTCTACAGGCTTGCTGTGTGTACACTCTTAGTTCTTATTCTCATGTGACGGACTTGGGTCCTTATATGTAATATTTTCAAGTCTTCTATCTCTCATTCATATTTTATTAACAGTATTGTACCATTGTCAACCAATCACCATTGTGTATTTAGTTCCAGTTCTTATTCTTACAGAGGCCGGTGGCTTTTAGTCAGTGGCACACTTATATTAATATTGTACATCCAATCATATATGTTTAATTTGTAATGCTTAATTGCAATGGGCACCACCGTCAGTCTTTAGGTCATAAATAATATTTTGACATGCTAGCCACGTATCATTGACCAATGGACAAGTCTGATGTTTCTGTTTTTGGGATAATCCCTGCCCCTTACTTTGTCTCTGGGGGAGTATATAAGTGCCCCCACCCTCAGAAACATCAGGTTTTTGCGCCCGCCGGTTTTCGCGTTCGGTCTCTTCCTCAGTAGGATAGAATTCAAGCAATATGTCTGGATATATAAACACCTCGTGACATGGAAGCTTGGGTGAGTTGATAGTTACAAACAACACTACTGACCAGGTTCGCCTATTTCATTTATTCTTATATACCTTTTTAAAGCTTGACACGTTTTACTTTAGATTTAAACTTCCAAATTATTATATATTTTCTGGATAAGGCGTTTCCTTATTGAGTATTTGTTGTAGTATTGATTGATTGTTTAGTTGCTTGACTCATTTGATTGATTGTTCTTTAATGGTACTGATTCATTGTTATATTCTCACACTACATCGGACGGTCATAAATAGCGTAATAGGTAAAAATATAATGACTGATATTGTTTGATTGTAATTGTAAGTTTGTGAACACATCTCTGTATGAATAGTTTTAGTATGCATTAAAAGACTTTGATTTATAGAAACATTTATATTTATTTTATCTTTTTATTCATTATATTAAATTCAAACTCCCTTATGTAATAACTTGGTTGTGTTCAGCGCAGTTCCGTTTTCGTTTTCGACTAAAACTAGGGTAGTCGATTCCGTATAGGCCATACAAAAATATCAGTCACCGTCTGATAAGCGTAATTGATTGTAAAAAAAAAAAGTAATTATTTGGTTGTATTCTGCGCAATTCCGTGTTGGATTCCGACTAAAATCAGGGTAGGGGAAGATCACCTAATTCCGTCCACTTTTTGTATTTTTCTTTTTATTGAAAAACACGGCGAAGATTATCAAAACCGCTTGAAAATTATATGAAACATCAATAAAACTAACATTATTTGGGGGGTCTCGTTTCAAATCATCGCTGTTTGATTGGTTAATATCATAGAAAAGGTGGACAATTGCGCTTCCTAATCCCGTCCACCTGTCCTAATTCCGTCCACCAAACAGTCCTAATTCCAGCCAGCCAACAACCTAATGCCGTCCACGTGATTAATAACCGTGATTCTCAATAAGTTTACATCTATTACCCAATATTTGTTCATTCCCTAACCATTTATACTATGGTATGTTACCCTACGGTGTTATAACTGAATGACTTATTCATATTTTTGTTACAGCGCAGCCAGAGTGGTGATATATTCGTTATGGTATCTAAGTTTAGGGAACATTGTTTGGCGGTTGGGATTTCTCACTTGTAACAAATTGCTGGTGACATTTGGCTTGTCGCAATAAGGCCTACAATTTGTTAGATATCGTATTTAGCAAACATGTTGTCAGTTTATATTCCTTTAAGGATCAGATGATAAGGTCCCGTAGTGTTAAAACCTGAGGCCCAGGAATACGTTAAAAATGTTTAAAATGTCCGCTAATGTACTGAGATGTTAATGCGTGGTGTATACATGTATATTATACTAGATTACTTACATGTATAAGACTAGGACTGATTTTTATAAGCTAAATGGATAATAATTCTTTTTATTAATGACAGTATACCCGGGCCTCAGGTTAAAACAATGTACGCCAATGCCAAGTGTTAACAAGCAAGGGTAAAAATTGAACAGGCCTAGACCTACCTTAAGTTCTCGAGTCAAATTGTCAAACTCACAATGGGTTCACACTACGACAGCATACTATTTTCTCAGAGTTATGTATCGTCGTATTACGAAATAATGGAATCTTACAATACTGTAGTTGTATACCATACCTGTAGGTATATATTTATTTTATTTTAATTATTCAGAAAGAACATAACAATCTGCGTTAGGACTCATGGTGATTAAAAATCGTAGTATCTGGAATATAGTTTTACTGCTGTGAAAAGTGCTCGTCTATAAAGCAATCCCTTTTATTGGAAAACAAAGTCAGGTTGAGTTCTGTCAAGATTTCCAAAATCGTCGTTCAATAATGATTTAAATGTCAAAAAACATTTGATCATTTTAAGCACACAATTATAGTTGCAATAGATGCATTTAATTTATTACCATTTGGATCTGGCATTCTGGGACACTGATATTTCCCAATGGTTCCATTAACAAATATATTCAATACGTCCAACAATCTGACTATACGATACCATACGCTGACACGTAATCAGTGATTGAAAGTGCATAATAGGCCCAGTATATAAACGTTGAAGCTAGCATTACGTACTAGGGTTTTGACCCAGGCTACTAAATAGGTTTCTGTTTGATTTAAACTGTTTTAGCAAATCTGCTTTTAGTTTCTTCTCTTTATTTAGTTTCCTTTTTTCTTTCCGGAATATGGTAAAAATTATGAACTATGTATTGTATAATCATTTTCGTATGGAATAAATCAATGATTAGCATATGTTTATGTACATGATGTAGTTCAATTTATACTAAAATAAAGTTACCAAGTCGCTGTATTTAACTTTATATTGTATTGTAAACCAATGCAAAGCTGAAATCAATGGACCTCAGGAACACCGTTTTGTACAGACTGGCCGAGTGGACGATCGAAATAACATCGATCACCAAAGGCAAGGTAGGATAATATATTGTACATGCTTATCATGAATCATGTTGTTTCCTTTCATATTGTTTATTATTTATCGATTCTCGATTTAAAATCATAAGCATACGCTATTTGATACATCTCAGATAATAAATGGAAAGATTGAACACCATCATTTTGATTATCGTGTTCACAGCGTTTAGATTAGATGGAGTATACTTTGAGTTACCATACTGCTTGTTACTCACATGTGGTTAGTTGTTATATGACTTTCATAACCCAAACATAACAAAAATTCTTATAAATGTTGCCTTTGTCGTTCATATCATTGCAAAGGCTATAGACAAATCACCTAACATGCCTAAAACTCCATTGACAAAAACGTAATCATGGACTTGAAAATAGATTTATACGTGTTATATAAGGAGATAAAAGTGAAAGTAGAGTAGGGCACGCATTGTTCTAAATAAGCAACATTTACTCGAACATCAACATAATAATTTATTCACATGGGGAATGTACCATTTTGAGCGTGGCAGTTACACACGGGTCTGGTACAACACGGTGATGATGTACTTTTAGTAAACTTGTATATTAAAAATATCTAGAAACTTTTCTGAAACGATGAAAACATCAGTTTGCTATAAGTACATCAGCCCCGCTTTGTACCGGACCCCCCTGCGTGTACGCAGTACGTACCCCATGATTAAGCAAGTTGGAATAAGGCATCGTATACTAATGATATTTTCAGATATTCAAAATATACATGTATTATGTTAATACGTAATTAACAATCTGACTATACGATCACGGATTGTTGACTTAGTTATAGTTTATCGGGCAGCCGTTTGCCTCAGAGTCAACCGGCCTTCTCTGTAGACTTTCAAGGCCTCATCCAGTGTTTCCCGTCCATATTTTGGCATTGTGACCTAAAAATAATAAATGTCCATGTACATGTCGTCTTTTACACATGTGTATTAATTCAGTTTTTAATATAATTCAACTTCCACAATCGTCTTCAAGTACACAGTGCAATGAAAAGAAGAATCTCCAAAAAGGGGAATCCCCAAATTTTCTAATTGAATTTAATTCCTTATTCCGGTCAATCTTTTCAGACAAACTGTCAGGGTTTTAATTGATTTTTAAGTTTATTACGTCAATCTTTTAAAAGAATTAATATTCAATATCAAATTAAAATGAACTTCACGTAGTTTTCCATTCCAGATTTGCATAATATATCATATAAAGACGGAGACATAAAATACTCACATTCAAATATGGCGCCAATTGGAAAGAAACACCAAGATCAACAATGAATTATAATCGATCAACCTTTTACGTAGATATAGATTCTAAAATGAAACTAGGTATCAACATGTGTCAATTTATTCATTAATACTAATACAAATATGCGTATATATCAATATATCGTATGGACGATATTAGGTAGTGTTGGCTGTCATTAGGTTGTGTTGGACGCCATTAGGTTGTGTTGGACGCCATTAGGTACTGGACGGAATTAGGTGATTCTACCCTAGTCGAGTCCAAGTAAATTGTGAATATTAGGTTCCGTTGTCTATGCATCCGTTCCTAATCAAATAGGAACGTAAAAAGGTTATTATTGCGTTCGTTGTGTATCAGTGTAAAACGGTGTAAACAAATGGCGGAAAAAGGTATTTCGGAAGGCGTAGAACCGGGTGCCCCTCTCCCTCAATTTTCAGGGAGAGGTAGAGGTCGAGGTAGTGGTCTTCTAAGGTATAAAGATGCAGAGGTATCTTTTGGCGTTGCGCCTGACAGTGGGCTGTCTACATTGAAACCCTTGACTCAACCGTCCGTATGGCGTCCAATTTTGACATTGATCTGGATAAAACAGAAGTTGCGGGAAATGAGTCCGAAAACCCGTCCAATACAAATGTGTTGAAACCGCCAAGTGGTAAAAAGGTAGACGGTGGTGAATTACAAGGGTTCACAGATCAAGGTGCTCGTCTGAAAACTCCGAAACAGAGGTTACATTTTAATGAAACGGTAGAACAAATGCAAAATGATAGCCGCACATATGAAAATTCTGTCAATCAGGTATATGTTAGTATTCCGAGGCAAGGTTTGCCTCCGCCGGTATCAAACACTAGCGTACCATTTTGCCTAAGTCGGGTCAATGAAAACATGGGATATTCCCAACAAATACTTAATCCAGGTGTCCCCCAAACTCCATTGTCTGATTATCAGACAAATATTCCGAGGTCAAAGCGACCGGAGCTTAACGATTTCAAGCCAAATTACCAATCAACTGGTGGTCGGTTACACAGCAGGGTCGATAGGCCTGTGGGTGCGTCACTTTATTCAGGACCAAATCAATTTCCAAGTGCGTCGGAAACATCGCTTAACTCTGTTAATCAGACAAGCCCAGAAGTCCCATTCTTTCATCCGCTCCCCATTAATGCCCCTCATGAGGTAACCGTTCCCGAGGGAAAGTGGTCATTTATACCGAATAGCTCAAAAACGCCAGAAATTCAGTCAATAAACGTTACTAAGAGTGAGCCACAAAAGTTCAGAAAGGACGCAGAGATTGGTATTTATGACGGAAGCTCTAGCTTCAATGATTTTTTCACACAATTTAAAATTGTTTCACAATGTAACAGGTGGGATGACGAAACTAAATTGTCCCAGTTAGCGTCAAATTTTCGGGGTGAAGCACTAAGTGTTTTGACTGAATTATTTCCGGCAGGGGGTGTACTCGTTTATGACGAGCTAGTGAGCGCATTGACCGATCGTTTCGAGCCCAAACATAAACATGTAAAGTTTAGGAATCAGTTGAAATCTCGAAAATGACAGCGAAATGAAGATGTTATGGCTCTCGCATATGATATTAAACGATTGGTACGTCTGGCTTTCCCAAGCGCTTCCTTTGAAGAAAGGGAAAGGAAGGCATTGGAAAGTTTTAAAGACGCACTTAACGACCAAACAAACGAATGGTATGTGTTTGAGAAAGATCCCGTAACATTAAATGAGGCTTTGCAAATGGCAGTCAAATATGAGATCTTTCATGAAGGTCGGAAAGGCGCGGGTAATTTGAACGTGGTAAAGCAGGCCTCACCTGATCAAAACACGGATAACAGATTAGACAGAATTGAGCAAAAATTGCAACAAATGGGGCAAAATCATGTTAATCAAGGGTCCGGATCAGTTAACCAAATGATGAAGCGTGGGCAGTTCATCATGACGCAGTTCATCATCAATGGCGTACATCAGCAATGTGAAACAATATCTAGGGGACCACATAAATAGCATGGCAGAATACAAAACACTATGTCTCGATCATCCAGTAATCCCAAAGGATGAGATTTGGGTGAAACTAGGTGCAGATCATGGTGGGAAAAGCTTTAAAACCACCCTGCAAGTCATGAACACTGCGAATCCCAATAAAACAAATAATTGCCTTGTTTTTGCCATGTTTTTAGCAAAAGACAGTCGAGAAAACGTGGAAAAAATTCAACAGAAAATCAGACCCGATATCGAACATATCAAGAATATGTCATGGCAAGGCAGAAGGATATGACTTTTCATGTGTGGAGACTACGACTTTCTGACTAAAGGCATGGGGCTTTCCGGACCATGTGGGACATATTCATGTTTATATTGTCATCTTCCAAATTCCAAGTACAACATTCCCAGAAAAGACAGACTCTCTTTGAAAATTACACAGCGCTCGCTAGCCACATTAAAAAGACATCACAAGAAATTCATTGATGAGACTGATGGAAACATATCGAAGGCAAAATATTACATGAATGTTATAAATGAGCCTTTATTTAATATAGAAATACGGTAAGTCAAATATGCCCCCCATAGTTGCACATTCTTCTAGGTGTTGTTTTAAAACATCACAATCTCTTGCTAAAAGGATGCAACTTGATTGATCGAGCTTTGGGGCGCAATATCGCCCGTGACAAAAGACTTCCAGAGGATAAGAGAGACACGCCTTTTGGTGAATATGTGAATACATGGGAAAAAATTTATTCATTGAAAAAGAAAGCCAAACATATGAAGCCTGGAAAAGCGAAGGATTCAGTAAAGGAAACAATAAATGAAGAAAAAGCTGAGTTAAAATTGAAAAATACATCTGGTCCAGTGGGGGCAGAAATGGATAATGTGTTAAAAAGGCATCAAATCAAAAAATCATTCGAAATATACTGAAATTTAAGGATAATTTTAAGTATAAATATATGCAATGAGAAATATTTGTGCCCAATAATGGAAATAAGAGAAAACGTAAATGTAAGGCATACTTTATAAACTCTAAATCACTCAAAAAGTTCTTAGAATGGTGAAAAATTGCGTGATTTTAAAAGAATTTTTGGCCGGGGGGGGGGGGGGGGTTCGCTTGGACCCCTGAAACCCCCCCAACAGGAATGCTATTACATTATGAAATTATTTTGGATGCTTCCTTTACAGCAGCCTTTAACCAAACTTAAAAGAGTCTCTCTGTAATCAGGTTTGTTTTGCCTTGTCAAAATATTTTGTTTTGTTATTGGATTAATAAAGTTTCTTTAGACACATCCTTTAAAGCAGACTCTAATCAAACTGGAGAGGCTAGGTTAACTGTAAACAAGTGATTTCCTTTTAAGAAGTTATGTTTATGGATTAATTAAAAACGGCTTAAATCACTCAAAAAGTTCTTAGAATGGTGAAAAAGTGCATGATTTTAAAAGAATTTTTGGCTGCAGGGGGGGGGGGGGTTCGCTTGGACCCTTGAACCCCCCCCCCCCCCCCAGGAATGCCATTACGTTATGAAATTATTTTAGATGCTTCCTTTACAGCAGACTTTAACCAAACTTAAAAGAGTCTCTCTGTAATCAGGTTTGTTTTGCCTTGTCAAAATATTTTGTTTTGTTAATGGATTAATAAAGTTTCTTTAGACACATCCTTTAAAGCAGACTCTAATCAAATCAAGTGTTTTCCTTTTAATAAGTTATGTTTTTGGATTTAATTATTTAAGACGCATCCTGTAATAATATCTGATTGCATTTTCTCCATCAATAAATTTCTTTTTAGCCCGATCAAACCTATCAAATATAATGCATATATAAGGGTTATGTACTGGGAGGTTTTGGATACCCATATTTCCTGAGGGATAAACCCTTTATTTAAAACTGATTGTACATAACATGTGTATTCCATACCTTTTGAGGTTTCTAGATACATTCTACCTTATTAAGTTCTAAAATTCAAAAACATTAAAGGTACACATTTTCTCAGTCTTAAAAATAAGTTTTTCATGAGATTTTCACTCATATTGCTTGAGCAAATTAATTACTTGATATCAAAATTAAAATATATAACATGAACATAGAACCTCATTTGTTCGAGTATAGCAAAATCCATGGTATAGATGTCAAAGTCAGGAAGATGTCGTAATTCAAAACCTAAGTATATTTTTCAGTATATTTAATTTACACTTAAATATGCCCTTAAATTTCAATATATTTTTCAGTACATATTTGCACTTAAAATCACACTTAAATTTCAGTATATTTTTACGTACATATTTGCACTTAAAATCACACTTAAAATTCAGTATATTTTTCAGTATAAATATATACTGAAAAATGTACTTAAAATTTCAGTACACTTTTCAGTACATATTTATACTGAAATTTGCACTGAAATTTTAAGTATATTTTTCAGTAAATATTTATACTGAAAAATATACTTAAAAATTCAGTACATTTTTCAGTACATATTTGTACTGAAAACGCTCCTTTCAGTACAAATGCTCTGCCCTAGTGTATACAACGAACAACCATACTGGTCTGTTTACAATACCGCCATCTTTTTATACTGAAAAGAATAATTATAAGAATGTTGTACTTTACAGTTCCCAAAATGTTAATTTTTCAACATTTATTCATAAACTTTACAAGAAGAATTCAGTATACGGATTGTTGGCTTAAGTATGTGTTCATAATAAAACCATCGTAGCTATTAAAGATGCCAAAATACGTCTCTAGATAGTAGACATCTATACAACGAACAACCATACTGGTCTGTTTACAATACCGCCATCTTTTTAAAAAAAGAATAATTACAAGAATATTGTACTTTACAGTCCCCAAAATGTTAATTTATTTCAACATTTATTCATAAACATTACAAGAAGAATTAAGTATACGGATTGTTGGCTTAAGTATGTGTTCATAATAAAACCATCGTAGCTATTAAAGATGCCAGCTAAATGACGGTATTAAGCAGGCGAATGCATATGAGTTGTATGAGACAGAGTCATTACCCGTAATGTATTTTTGCATGGGATGTGGTACTGGGTCAAAAAAAGTTAGAAAGGGAACATAAATCTGACAAATGTGTGAAAGACAGTCGTCAAAACAATATTATAAGAATAAATAGTGACTTTTATCAGAACTGAGCTGACAAAATGTACCATAGAATGAGTACCATACGAAGATTTCATTCCATCTGTACACTGAAGTTATAGTGCTTCAATAAAGTAAATATCGACAGTATTCTATCTACACATAATGTGCACACAGTCGATTTCAAAGGAATCATTATTATGAATCCCTGAAGATCAGAAGTATCGATTCCTTGACGGATAGTAGCATTGGTTATTGTTATGTAGAATGATCAACGTGATTATCTAGCATTCACTCTACGTTGAATTGTCTAGTAATCATTCAGACTAAAGCAGACTCAAACCCATCGACGGATGATCAAAGCGGTCTCGTAGAATCAATCGCAAATTGAGTCATAGAACTGTTGAGCAACCAACAACCTGCACAAGAAGACAACGTACCACAAAATTCTGACGAATCTGAAAAAAAGACTAATGCCTTGGTCACATAGGCTCCGATTTTCACTACGGCGCCCGGCCGATGAGTATTTTGTTCAAAATCGGCCGGCGAGCCCGGGCATCGTATGGGCGCCGGGCGATGATCGCCACTCATCGGCCGATTTTTAGACATCGTACGGGCGCCGGCAGAGTTTTATCGCGGAGATAAAAGTTGCCGATGTCTTGGCGATTTTTTCTCAACCAAAGTCATCGGTACCTACCCGGCCGTGTCCCGTCCGGTCATCGTACGATTATCTTACGGCGCCCGGTGGCATCGCACGGTCATCTTGGGATTTTGCGTGCTGATAATAATGATTACTTATTAATTAAGTGATATAAAGGTTTTAAAAATAATGAGGTAAGGAATTATAATTACTACACACTGTCAGAGATTTTTTATAAAACATAAATGGAACGATTAGGCTAAAAATTTGAATGGCTGGGTGGGTGGGTTGGTTGATCTAGTCGTTCTTATATTGACATTAATCGTGTATGTCTGCCATACGCATTGAATAGAGTGATACATTTTTATGCGCATATTCACTCATGCATATACCATTACAAATCATTTATTTTTAAAATCTTCTGAATGTTTTTGTGAGTACAGTATTTTCAAGGGTCACAATTTTAATACGAAAGTTCACTGTCTCAATTACAGTTAATATGCCAAAGGCTAAGGATAGAGGGGATAAGGCCAATGGGCCATATAATTTCATTTATTTATTGTACCAATAATCCCTTAAGGGCAAATGTATATGATATAAATATGAGGAAGGCCTTGGGAAGACAGGTGGAAAAAGAAAATAACAATGCTAGTGAGCTGGTGGATTATGAAGATTTAGGTCCACTTGAAATAGAAGAAAAAATGCCAATTTCTTTGAAGATAGGCCATATTTTTATGACCAAACAAATTCTCTTTACGAGAACAGACAAAAGAAAGATGCAGAAATATGGAATTTTGCTTATGGCATCGGATGGACAGGTAGACATAGTATTTGTTTATATGAAAGATCTAAAAATTAATTAAGGTCAGGGTGCACTTTGATGAAAAGACCACGTCCAGTATGGCAAGTGATTTTAGACGGTCATATCTTTCACCATGAGTACTTTCTGGGCATAAATACAGTGTTTTTATTAAAACAAGATGTTTTCTTTCAATTGAAGTACCCATGATAGTAAAAATATCAATCAAACAATTTGAAAAATTATGAATAGGGACCCCATGTCAGCATTTTTTTCTAAATATTGAACCTATTTACTCAAAAGAGGATCTTCTTTTTCTGATTTTTATTGCATGGAAACATTATTATCCTGGAAGTCCTGTCTATCGAAGTATTTCGTTTTCAAATCTTGCATTCACGCCATGTGGAACAGTCATACTGGGTCATACAAGAATTTAGTATAAATCTAGAGGCCTGTAGATCGACCGATGTCCTGGCGGGTGCCGTACGGCCATCGGCAGATAGCCTTGCGATACCCGTGCGATGTCTTTCAGATTATATTGATTGCGGGCGCCGTACGATGCCTGTACTAATGTGACCATACTCACGATTAGATCAAGACATCGGTGAAAAGTCACCGGCGCCCGGTCGATTTAGAAATCGGCCGATGACTACTCATCGGCCGGCGCCCGGCGGCTATGTGACCTAGGCATAAGGCAGACTCAAACCCATCTACGGATGATAAAAGCGGTCTCATAGAATCAATCGCAAATAGAGTCATAGAACTGTTGAGCAACCAACAACCTGCACAAGAAGACAATGTACCAGGAAATTCTGACGAATCTGAATCTGACAATGAAATATCATTCAAAACGTCTGACAACCAAGCTGAAGGTATGACAACTGGAGCCTTTTCCTTTCAAATACCACTTGACACGCATGTGCCACAACAAACCGAACAAAAAATATGGGATAATAAGTTTGTTGATTTTGCTTCCTTACTCCCCAAAAATAGTTGCAAAAAAGAATCAGAATTTGATTTAAAACAATCTAGTTCAAGTAGCCTGAAACTAACAAAAGCAAAGTCTAACTTTAAAGTCTCTTCCATTGATGAATGGGTGACCTGCTTTAATAGATTCACTACAATTTATTGTACTAAATATACTAAAGATGCAATTCCGCTAATGCATTTTGGTCAAAACATCAGAAAACTAGCATAAAATAACTTAGATTGGAACTATTACGATGAAAATTTCCGTAGAGCTAGGACCTTCCAATCTCTTCCCTGGGACCAACCTCGTCCCACTCTATTTATTTTCACATCACTTGAGGGAAAACAAGATTACGGACGCAAAGCTCAAACTGGTCACTCTTAACCTAAATAGCAATCTCATGCTCAGAACAACGATATACCAAGAGGTTTCTGCTATAAATTCAACTCTCCACAGTCTTGTCAAAGAATTGTATGTAGATTCAATCATTATTGTTATAAATGCAACTCTCCACTGTAAAAAATTGCAGTAAAGAACAAGAAGAAAATGACATCAACATGGCATCATGTAAGTAGTTGTTTCTTCTATTTATTCACAATTTACAGTTCTAAAAGGTTTCTGACTTCCTATTTATTATTTGTATCCAGTTCCTGTATATGTACCCAAAAATACATGAATTTACACTTGTGTAAATGTTTTTCAGGCACGTTTAAGGCGGTCAAAATATATTGAAACAGAGGAAGAACAGGACATTTGGGGCAGAGTCTCCAACGACCTGATGTCTGATGAGGAGACAGATGAGAAGGGTGTAGTGACAGTGAAATCTCCCCATGGAGAAGTGAAAAATTAAATAGACTAATTAAATTATAGTTATTAGTAATTATTTCGATGATGGCCACCTTGGCTTGTATATGTCTGGGGCTTGGATGTGTCACTTTTATGTTAATTCGCCAGAACCGTCTCTCTGCTAATCAAGAGACTGCCCTCGTCCAAATAGGACAACACATTATTCGAGGGTCAAATACTCAAGGCACCCCCTCTAATGTTTTTTCAGTGTATCAGTGCGAAATCTGTGGGGAAGAGTTACAAAACAAGAGAGCCTTCAAGAAACATCTTAAACTACACGCACCCCCACAGAAAAGGTGAAAACAAGAAGAAATACCAATAATAACAATAGAGATAATTTCCGATGACGAACAAGTTCCGGAATCAGAAACAGAACAATGTCGTTCGCCAGAATCAGAAACAGAACAATGTCGTTCGCCCAACAATCTAGGAAGAGAACAGGAACCCCCCAACCACGAAAACCAAATACCCCTGGCCCCTCTACCTCCACTGATACAGAGGACAGTGCTATTAAGACTAAAGTTAATCTTGAATACCCAAAGCTAATTCTTAATTTAAGGTGCCCGGTGTGCAGAGTAACATTTGAGGAACTAGCAATGTTCGAATTTCATAAGAGTCTCCACAGAGGGCTTCATGTTTACTCAGGTGGGAAACGGGCTCAGATTTTATAGCCCACCTACATTCCTTTCATTCAAAAGTACGCTGAGCTTGTGCCCTACCTGAGTAGTAGTTGTTGTTACTAACCTTTTAGTTGCTCGGGACGATCAAACCAAGGGGGGGAGCAGTGTAACAGAAATGCACTATTTCTGTTTCATTTAGAATATATTTTAATCTATGTATTTTTGGGGAAGGTCTTACCATCAATTATTTTAGTGGAATTTGGTATGAGGTGTGAGCAAAGTAATTTCTCTAAGACTCCATGTAATTCAATTCTCAATATTGCTCAGGCATATTGCTCAAATATTTTCTAGTTTCATTTATCCCAGGCCCATTTCAATATCATTCGAACTTTCTTTACATTCTGTCTTTTGTATTCTTCATTTTCACAACTTAAGTGAGCTAATAATTCATGCCACCTGAGAGAAATTTTAATAATCTAGATGTTCAGAGCAGATTCCCAGATAATAAATAATGTCAGAGCTACAAACTTTAAAGCAATTGTCAAAATCACCACACATTAAGAAGAGAACTTTGCCGGCCCCACACAATTCAGAACATTAAGTAATACACGCTTGGTAGCATTTATAGAAATTATTTCAGTGCTACAAATTATTCGGACACTTGATTTTGCCGTAACAATCCCTTTGCTCTCTTCTCATGATGCCTTTTGTTGATTCAACTGAAACCTTTTGTTTAACATTTAGAAGCTAATGTTTCGAATTCTTGCACTATTGATTTAATGGCGCAGGCCATCTGTGCAGCTCCCGCCCTGGTTAGATTCTCCCATTAGTTAATCTGCTAATCCTGTAGTTAGATATCTGTTGTAGCTGATTATTTGTGTATTATTGAAGGGACCATACATTTAAATTAAAAGAACACTTAAAAGAACCGCTTGTGCTTTTATACACATGGGCAGTATTATATTTTATATTGTAAACTTGTGCTTTTTGGCACGCCCATTTATTGTCTTTTGAAGGGACACTTTTTATTTAGCGTAGGAAAGTATATATAAAGTTATATGTGAAGGCGCATGTAAGTGCCTGATTTTATATGTTGTATTTAATTATAAAACAGTGTTCTATGTGTTCTAGTGTGCCTAGTTTTTTGATATTGTGTCGGTGTTTTATGTTGTATTTTTATGCTGTAATTAGTATGTCACAGTTTCATGTTGTAATTCATAACTACGACCTTGATCCATTTAATTAATAGATAGAAAGGGACATTTAAAAACGATAAAACTTGAATTTGGCCCAAGGCAGAAATCCCCCATTTTTTCTCTTTGACCATCCTACATCAGCCTGACATTCATATATTCCTTTGTCAGGTTGCTGTGGACACGTGGCCTAGGGTCTAGAAAGGCCAAAGTGTCTATCGAAATTACCCCTCCTCCAATCATATTGCTGTGTCCGAAATTTGGACCTCCCCTTTCTTGAAACCTGTATTTATGCATAGAGTGTTTTTTGCTCGGGGCAGTCTGTTAACAGTTACCATGGAAACACGGATTAGCCATTGGATTATTATTTTATAACGCCTTAACTTTGTATAGCATTTTAAGTAGAATATACCATACAAATAAGTGAAATGTTTTTAGTAAGATAGAATTGAGGAATTTGATTAATTGAGGATTAATTGAGCAGAGGATTGTAAATTTTAAGGAATTTTATAACACACTCAATAGGATAAAAAATTAAGGATTATATTAACAGAAAAGCGAGAAGACATCTGAAGCAATGGATCAAGGTAATCAATATAATCAATGTCTAGCTTAGTAAATATTTGCAATAATAATAGTATAAGTGAACTTAAATTTTATTCTTCTGTTGGACGCTTTGACAAGACATATAAACAGACGAACCCCCTTTTTAACTCGAATACCCATTTGAGTTACAAACCCACTGTCGTCTTCACTTGAGCTGTCACTGTCACTGTCATACATGTTTTTAACTTTCAAATTGTTGAATTTTTGTTCACAAATGGCTTTCAATAATATACCGAATTAATGACAAATCAGCTGTTTCTTATGCGCAAACTTGCGCATGTTTTCTGTTTTTAGATATATTTTCTTTTTTACTGCAATTTTTGTTAAATTACAGTTTTATTGACCCACTTTATCAATAAGTATACTAATTTATTATTGTGATGTAGTGTTGTGGAAACGTAAATCATATATTTTTTTCATGGTTGTAAAACTCCAGAAATATGTTTTCCAGTATTTGTACTTTCAATTTGTGCATTCAGTTCTGAAGTTCACTCCTAACACCTTTATCGGACAAAATAAGTGTCTTTTTCACATCCATTAATATGGATAACGTTTTAAAATAAGTACAAATGAACATACTCTATCAATCATTAAATAAATGACATAAAACCATCAGCCATTAAAGGCCCGGGAATCTTCACACATTGATAACCACGGCACGCGAGTTACATTGCTCACTTTGATGATGCAATACCACGTGGCTAAATCTTGAGGTGAAATGAAAAACAACAAAATTCTGATGGCCATTTTTCTCGTAGTTTATTGTTTCATTATAGTGAATTGTTGAGTTTGATACTTCTCAGTGCTGTCTCTACCGATTGAGGTATGTTCGTTTTGTCTAAATGTGATGAAATAAGACCTGTCAAATAAGGTCTTTAAGCTGTTAAGAGTGATTTCAACAAAGTTCACTGTTATAAATACATGGTAAGTTTTTATATCTACATTTCAGACTACCTCATTTCCAAGGAAAAGTACGGAAATGTGCTTTCCTTCTTTTGGAAGGCTGTCAGTAATAAATCAACAAGCGTAACCAGGGTTCTCCTCATTCAGCATCCAGACATGTGTCCAGAGATACAACGACAAAAGACAATTGAATGTACAGGGCGTCAAATAAGTCTGTTCTCCCCCCTTAACTTTTTTAATTCAGAGATAACATAGGGTTGGTATATATCATCTTAAAGGGAATTTAATTTGCTGATCACACACAAAATTTCAGAGTGATTGGATAAATTCCAAATTTTTTAGAGTATTTTTAGTGATGTCCATATTTCACTTTTTTAATAGTCTGTATGTCTCCCCCAGCAGCCCAGATGGCCTCAATTCTACGAGGATATGATCCTGTATAAATCATTCAGAACGTTTAATTTTAGGTGTTATCAACTATTTTGTGGTTAAAGATGCCCCTGCTTCAAAGGCTCCCCTGAATGTAACACATTTTACTCTGTAATGATATTGAGAAACATCGAAATCACCCAATGTTGGCATTGTCACTGCAGTATCAACTTTTCACTTTTCATTCACTATATCTGGTAATTTTACTTGTTTTGACGTCATCAAAGGTCAACTACAACCTCACAAGAAACATTGTAGCAATTTTATTTGGAGGAGTTTATGATTGATTTTTTGAGGGTGATCAGCATTTTCCATGAGCTTCAAAATGATATATGGGAAAGTATGATAAATTTAAAGATTAAAAAGTTAAGGGGGGAGAACAGACTTATTTGACACCCTGTATATTTAGTAAAAAAAGGACATTTCATTGTAGCCAAAATAGAACAGGGCATGTCTCTCTTTCTAAATCAATTATCTGTATCTTGAAATAGAAAGACCCCTTCTTGAATAAAGAAAAAGAGGCAAGCCTTTCTTTTCTTGGCAAATATTATATCCAGATATCAGAGCATTTCAAATACTGATTTGGTCTTTAACTTGGCGCTACTTAATTTGACGATTTTAGCAATTGACAGATTGGCATCTATTTATTTTCGCAATATTTGTTTTAGTGGAGACAATAATAAGTCTGGTAATGACATACTTCCTTCACAAATCTTGGGACATTTGAATCTCCCTTTCTGGGCATCCAATTTTGCATGTAATATGGACTTTATCACTTACCTTATTTGATTGAAATAGAAATAATCAGAGCACTAAAAGTATTTAGGTCTATGATAGATAAATGCCATGCAATGTTAGAAAAAATGATAAATATATAATTATGGTTTTCTTGAGCAGATAAAATTTTAAACAAAATCACATCTTACCTAAAAAAAAGGGAAATAGATCGCTTTTCAATTCATTTTTTTCTTTTTCTACGAATATCATACCATATCACATCATTTTCTTATTTTAGGAAGTCAAACATCATCTTTAAATTACATGATAGAGTTACATAGAAAACTCACAAAGAACTGAGCAGTTGACCAAAGAAGACGCATTGCTATTATCTAGGTCAATCTGTTTAGTTGTTCGAAAGCAAATCTATAGTACTCATTTCCAAATTTTATTGTTCATTGTACAATCCTTTATTGATTAAACTCGGTATACTGACTATTAAACATGTCACTCAGGTGGCAAAATTCTTTTTGATACAATTGAAAATTGAGAAAAGTTTCACATATCACCCTTTGATAACATTAGGCAAGAATACAATATAAGCCAAAGTGGTTTGACTCAATATGGGAGCTTTAAGTGTTCTGATTTGTAACCGCTTAAATATACAGTATATTACCTTGATCCTGCATTTTAGAATCTCAAGACATTCATTTAAGGACTGCAGGCTCACCCCCTGGCTCAGTAGGGCCCAGACTGAATATAACACATGACTGGACATGTAAGTATAAATAAAGGTTGTGTATCCAGAGGGAGATTTGCATATCTACCTTGAGGGACCTTATATATCACGACGGCATAACACCATATCCAAACCAAACATACATAATTGCTTTATCCTATACCAAGTAGAATTTTCAAGAAAAAATTTCAATTATTTTTTTTCAACATTTTTTTCAAAACTTTTTATGGGAAGATATGCCTTGGAGCGAGAAAAATGCTGGGAGATATGAAGGTTTTTGCATTATCTTGTGTGTTTTGACTTTTCAGCACCATCACAAATGTACGAAAACGGGCGCAGGGTCTGACCACAAGGATTTGGGATGAGGAACAAGTCCCTAAACGCTTGAAAAAGGCAAACTTAAGGTCCCAACAAAGAATGAGGAAGACAATAGACAATAATCTTCATAATTTTAATGTAGACATTCCCGACTTTGAACATATACTCATTATGAAAAATACTAAAATGGGATGGAATTATGTTAGCTAGTCAGGAGATTACAAAAAAGATGTCCAAGCCAATGGATCAATCAACATAACAAGTAATAAATTTGAACTCATCAGTGGACATGTGAAAACCTAACAAAACCAAATCTGGCCCTACAACATCTGGACTTACAGTTCAAATTCCTGAGAATGTAAATGAAGCCTCCCCTGGCACTGCAAATAGGAGCAACTTCCTGCCACCACCTACTATGTCATGTACTAGGTCAGGCCAACAGCAACTTGTAACAAGGCCAGATGAGTCTGCTTCTGTTTTAGATGGGATGCCATCAATAGGAGGGATTGGCAAGGGGAAAGGTAAAGGAAAAAAACTCTAGTTTTGAAAAAATAACGGTTGCGTGATACTGTTCTAGTGCTGTGTAATTTTTGATGCAACAAAATTGAACATTGTTTTATGAAGGTTTGTGTATTATCTTGTGTGTTTTGACTTTTCAGCACCATCACAAAAGTACTAAAATGGGCGCAGGGTCTGACCAAAAGGATTGGGGATGAGGAACA
This sequence comes from Owenia fusiformis, assembly GCA_903813345.2. Taxonomy (NCBI): domain Eukaryota; kingdom Metazoa; phylum Annelida; class Polychaeta; order Sabellida; family Oweniidae; genus Owenia; species Owenia fusiformis. The sequence goes on along the minus strand of CAIIXF020000003.1, from coordinate 8,422,805 downwards.
AGTCTCTAAACGCTTGGAAAAAGCAAACTTAAGGTCCCAACAAAGAAAGAGGAAGACAATAGACAATAATCTTCATAATTTTAATGTAGACTTTCAAGACTTTGATCATATACTCATTATGAAAAATACTAAAATGGGATGGAATTATGTTAGCTACTCAGAAGATTAGAAGAAAATTGTCCAAGCCAATGGATCAATCAACATAACAAGTAATAAATTTGAACTCATCCGTGGCCATGTGAAAACCTCTAACAAAACCAAAACTGGCCCTACAACATCTGGACTTACAGTTCAAATTCCTGAGAATGTAAATGAAGCCTCCCCTGGCACTGCAAATAGGAGCAACTTCCTGCCACCACCTACTACGTCATGTACTAGGTCAGGCCAACAGCAATTTGTAATAAGGCCAGATGAGTCTCCTTCTGTTTTAGATGGGATGCCATCAATAGGAGGGATTGGCAAGGGGAAAGGTAAAGGAAAAAAACTCTAGTTTTGAAAAAATACCTGTTGCGTAATACTGTTCTAGTGCTGTGTAATTTTTGATGCAACAAAATTGAACATTGTTTTATGAAGGTTTGTGTATTATCTTGTGTGTTTTGAGTTTTCAGCACCATCACAAAAGTACTAAAATGGGCGGAGGGTCTGACCAAAAGGATTGGGGATGAGGAACAAGTCTCTAAACGCTTGGAAAAAGCAAACTTAAGGTCCCAACAAAGAAAAAGGAAGACAATAGACAATAATCTTCATAATTTCAATGTAGACTTTCCAGACTTTGAACATATACTCATTATGAAAAATACTAAAATGGGATGGAATTATGTTAGCTACTCAGAAGATTACACGAAAGATGTCCAAGCCAATGGATCAATCAACATAACAAGTAATAAATTTGAACTCATCCGTGGCCATGTGAAAACCTCTAACAAAACCAAAACTGGCCCTACAACATCTGGACTTACAGTTCAAATTCCTGAGAATGTAAATGAAGCCTCCCCTGGCACTGCAAATAGGAGCAACTTCCTGCCACCACCTACTACGTCATGTACTAGGTCAGGCAAACAGAAACTTGTAATAAGGCCAGATGAGTCTCCTTCTGTTTTAGATGGAATGCCATCAATAGGAGGGATTGGCAAGGGGAAAGGTAAAGGAAAAAACTCTAGTTTTGAAAAAATACCTGTTGCGTGATATTGTTCTAGTGCTGTGTAATTTTTGATGCAACAAAATTGAACATTGTATGTGATATATAATGCAACATTGTTTTATGAAGGTTTGTGTATCATCGTGTGTGTTTTGACTTTGTAGAACCATCACAAAAGTACGAAAACAGGCGCAGGGTCTGACCAAAAGGATTGGGGATGAGGAATAAGTCTCTAAACGCTTGGAAAAAGCAAACTTAAGGTCCCAACAAAGAAAGAGGAAGACAATAAACAATAATCTTCATAATTTTAATGTAGACTTTCCTGACTTTGAACATATACTCATTATGAAAAATACTAAAATGGGATGGAATTATATGTTACCAACTCAGGAGATTACAAGAAAGATGTCTAAGCCAATGGATCAATCAACATAACAAGTTAAAAATTTGAACTCATCAGTGGCCATGTGAAAACCTCTAACAAAACCAAATCTGGCCCTTCAACATCTGGACTTACAGTTCAAATTCCTGAGAATGTAAATGAAGCCTCCCCTGGCACTGCAAATAGGAGCAAATTCCTGCCACCACCTACTACGTCATGTACTAGGTCAGGCCAACAGCAACTTGGAACAAGGCCAGATGAGTCTCCTTCTGTTTTAGATGGGATGCCATCAATAGGAGGGATTGGCAAGGGGAAAGGTAAAGGAAAAAAACTCTAGTTTTGAAAAAATACCGGTTGCGTGATACTGTTCTAGTGCTGTGTAATTTTTGATGCAACAAAATTGAACATTGTTTTATGAAGGTTTGTGTATTATCTTGTGTGTTTTGACTTTTCAGCACCATCACAAAAGTACTAAAACGGGCGCAGGGTCTGACCAAAAGGATTGGGGATGAGGAACAAGTCTCTAAACGCTTGGAAAAAGCAAACTTAAGGTCCCAACAAAGAAAGAGGAAGACAATAGACAATAATCTTCATAATTTTAATGTAGACTTTCCAGACTTTGAACATATACTCATTATGAAAAATACTAAAATGGGATGGAATTATGTTAGCTACTCAGAAGATTACAAGAAAGATGTTCAAGCCAATGGATCAATCAACATAACAAGTAATAAATTTGAACTCATCCGTGGCCATGTGAAAACCTCTAACAAAACCAAAACTGGCCCTACAACATCTGGAGTTACAGTTCAAATTTCTGAGAATGTAAATGAAGCCTCCCCTGGCACTGCAAATAGGAGCAACTTCCTGCCACCACCTACTACGTCATGTACTAGGTCAGGCCAACAGGAACTTGTAACAAGGCCAGATGAGTCTCCTTCTGTTTTAGATGGGATGCCATCAATAGGAGGGATTGGCAAGGGGAAAGGTAAAGGAAAAAACTCTAGTTTTGAAAAAATACCTGTTGCGTGATACTGTTCTAGTGCTGTGTAATTTTTGATGCAACAAAATTGAACATTGTTTGTGATATAACGCAAATAGAGCCCTTATTTCAGAAGCTAATTGGAGTTAGAACACCCAAGTTGATATATCTATCACCAAACATTCATCATTCTTTCCACAAAATCTGAGGCACAAATATTACTTAATGTCTGAGTTATGGTTGCCATAGCAACCCGTGGTATGGGCATCTAAAGCAGGATGTGAATCATAACAATGAGGTATTGAACGTCTGTCCAAAATGAGTTTGAAAGACACCATTAATTCATACAGATTTGGGTGTAAATCAATCCTGAAAAGTTTCTGTTAGTTGATGTGATCTACTAATTAATCGTGATGACATATTACCAACCTAACAATGTAACAGGTTTGTCATTATACATGTTGATCAACCCTTGTATTACACTTTGACTTTAATTAGCTCTAGGGCTTTCAATTCTAGGCATGGTTTCAAATCTAAAAAAATCTTTAAAAGGGGTGTGTGCAATGGTATTAATTAATTAGAGTAGTTTCGTTTCACTTATTCCATTGTAATTCTGTAATAATAATAAAAGGAATATAGATGGCACTTCCTAATTCACCCAATTAAGTTTTATATGGTGTCATAAATCGGGAAAATTAGACTTAATACTTAACCATCTGATATATATTGGACAGTAAACCGTACAATCAGGATGGCAGTCTTCTTGGATTAACCAAAACAAATGGTTTTGACTGGTGATCTGGCTAAAAATTGGAGACACTTCAAGCAGATGTTTGCTTTTTTTCAGGTGGCTACAGAAAAGTCAGCACAAATCCAGTTCAACATTCTTATGGCATGTAAAGGAGAACCTTGTGTACAGATTTATAAGAGTTTTGTGTTCAATGAGGATGCTGATAAAACCAATTATGCCAACGTTTTGCAAAAGTTCGCCAAAGACTGTGAATTTGGTCAATTAAAAAACTTACTCATCAAGAATATGATAATCTGTGGTATAAACAATGATGCTGCAATTGCGTTTACTGGAAAGATCACAACAGGAAGACGTGTTTACGTAAGATAAATGCAGAGGAGTCTGTCAGGCTCATGAGTTTTCAGAGAGAAAACATGATGACATTCAAACTCCAGCAGCAGCAGCTGTAGATTCTATTAATAAAAAAAACAAGCCCCATAAGAAAAGCTTCATATTTTGTTTCTATTTCCAGGCACAATAACCACATGGAAAAAGAAGTGCGTAACAGTATCCTGGGATAATGGTGACAAGACACCAATGACCCTCGAACGCGAAAACTATTGCCTAAAGCAAAATAATTTGGTTGTAATAGACTGACTACAATAACTACCAGATTCTAACTTTTTGCATGTAAATGCCTTGTATAATATAAGTTAATTGCAAAATACAATGATGGTGAAATATGCATGGAAATACAAGAATAGCACTGGAACAACTTAAGAACTTTTTGCATGTAAATGCCTTGTATATTACTATAAGTTTATTAGTATTGTAAATATTGTATAATATATTGATGTTGAAATAACCCTACAAATGTAAGAATAGCATTTTTACAACTTTCTCACAATTACCAGACTTTTTGTCTGAAAATGCCTTGTAAATTGTTGTTCAAGTTGTATTGTTGTTCAAAATTAACAAGGAGTTCTAACCCAGATAACACAGCTCTGTTTGCCCGACGTCAGCAATTTTAGGGCAGTACTTTGACGTTGGCCCGACGTTGGTACAGGTCGGCAATTAACACGTCTCTGTTGGTCTGAAGTCGGCAATTTTACGGCAGTACTCTGACGTTGGGCCGACATTGGTGCTAGGTCTGAATATCGACGTTGACGTGAGAACGATATGGTCTTCATTGTATGAATGTGGAAGAGGTGGAAAAAGTTATTTTGTGTCTCATCTCAATGTATAGGCCTATAAGTATCGAGTGTTGTCACCCAAATTTAGTATTATCAGAATAAATTCTCAAAGTGCTAAGTTATGTTAACATTACTGTGTTGCAAGTCACTGTACCTGGAGCAGGGAAGGCCACTATGACCTGCTTTTGCGTAAGAACTTATGCATGCAAGCTGACAGGAAACAATGATTTTAGGTACATTGGCCTAACTTCCAATATATTGAAGGTTAAATATATACATTTATAAATAAGGAGGTGTTACTTGTGCGTATAAAATTGAAAACATTAATTGCGAGTTTTGTCCCATTTTGATTTATCAGAGCCCCTTTTTACCTTACTGGTCTATGCTAAAGGATAGAAAATAATATGTGACAATGATCTGGCTGGTGTTTGGGTGAGCTGTGACATTGGTTGTATTATTACGGGCTGGGGGCAACACATATCTGCATATTGCAAAGATCATTGAAAGATGAACAGATATTGCCCTCCATAGAATGTAATATTTGCTTATTATTTACATATGATGACATGTCCCATATCTTTATTTTATCCAATAATTTAAACCAATGTTTTATTCACTAACCTATTTACTGTGCCACAATTTTCTCATTAAAATTAGATTTATGTTTTGGTATGTAAATCAGTGGTTCTTAAGAAAGAATATGAATTGAGAAATACCAAAAAAGCAACTAACTAATTAATCAACTAAAATCAACTAGTCAAACAGACAAGCAACCAACCAACCAACCATGGTATCAGACAACAACCAATCAACCAACTGACAAGTAAAGTTGACATTTTGAAGATCAAAGGTTGAGCTGAAGATCTAGGATAATTCAATCTGGAGTCTAAAATTGAACTTGTTTAGTTTCACCAGTTAAGTTATAATTAATTTATTGTGCATATGATTTCAGAAATGGATGATAACAACATTGAAGTGTGTATTATGAACAGTCCATGTCTTAAGAAGAAGTACTATGGTTGTGATGCGATCATTCAACGACCAGAAGGATGCAGATTGGTCAAGATGTTGATGGCACCCTCTATTGAAAAGAAAGTCAAGAAAGATAATTTTTACATAATGATTCACCATATGAAAAAAGTTATATATTTTGATTGGTGTAAAATGTTCAAAGTTAAAAGACCTGTTATGCTCAATCGCTCTCAATTTTGAATTAAAGATAAGATATCAGATCAACGGCTACTAAAATGAAAGAAGATTCACCAGTAGAGATTAGGAACTTGAAACATATTCATTTTTATCCATAATTATGGATAATAATTGATTTAAACGCAATAATAGTAATGACCCGTTATGCTCATTCGTTATCAATTAAAGCGAATATTGTATCATTACAGGCTGGGGGCAACACATATCTGCATATTGCAAAAATCATTGAAAGATGAACAGATATTGCCCTCCATAGAATGTAATATTTGCTTATTATTATTTACATATGATGACATGTCCCATATCTTTATTTTATCCAATAATTTAAACCAATGTTTTATTCCCTAACCTTTACTGTGCCACAATTTTCTCATTAAAATTAGATTTCTGTTTTGGAATGTTAAAACAGTGGTTCTTAAGAAAGAATATGAACTTGAGAAATACCAAACAAGCTATTAACTAACTAACCAACCAAGCAAGCAAATAATCAACTAGTCAAGCAGACAATCAACCAACCAACCAACCAACTGACAAGTAAAGTTGACATTTTGAAGATCAAAGGTTGAGCTGAAGATCTAGGATAATTCAATCTGGAGTCTTAACTTGAAATTGTTTAATTTCACCAGTTAAGTTATAATTCATTTATTGTGCATATGTTTTCAGAAATGGATGATAACAACATTGAAGTGTGTATTATGAACAGTCCATGTCTAAAGAAGAAGTACTATGGTTGTGATGCGATCATTCAACGACCAGAAGGATGCAGATTGGTCAAGATGTTGATGGCACCCTCTATTGAAATGAAAGTCAAGAAAGACAATTTTTACATATTGATTCGCCATATGAAAAAAGTTATATATTTTGATTGGTGTAAAATGTGCAAAGTTATAGAAGAATGTATTCCATACCTGATGAGGTTTCAGGGACATATCAACCGGGAATATATTCCATATCCGGGCAAATATTTTTCGTATGTCCCGCTTCAACGGAGCTCCGGGACATATAAATGGTATGTCCCGCTCAAAAAATTTAAAAAAAGTTTTTTAAAATAAATTTGGGAAAAAAAATTGAAAATAAAAATTTGGAAAAAATTGTGGAAAAAAATTATGTTAAAAAATTGTGAAAAAAATGTTTAAAAAAATTCTGAAAAAAATGTTAAAAAAAATTCTGAAAAGAAATTATGCAAAAAAATGTAAAAAAAATTTTGAAAATTTTTTTTTTTTCATTTTTGAAATACATGTTTTGGGATACATGCTTATTATTTCAAACCTCATCAGGTATGGAATACAACAGTTATGCACGGTCGGTTTGGATACAGGAAATATCCCTTGGGATATACAATATATCTTCCCTTGGTCCCTTCGGTCCCTCGGTAAGATATATTGTATATCCCTCGGGATATTCCCTGTATCCAAAACCTCCCAGTGCATAACCCCTATATAATCCATTTCAGGTACGTTACCTGAGCAGCTTAGGAGGTGTAGCTGCTAAAGGTGTAGCTGCTAAAGATGTAGTTGAAAGGATAATGGCTGCTACATTTACTACCCCACTAGCCACCCAGTACGATTGAGGTGGTAAAGGGTTAAAGAATGGCCTCAGTAAAAAAAAGAATAGCCAGTGTTATAAAAGGTAGCATATTTTAAAACTTAATTCCATCACAACATGAATGCAATTATTGATTTTGAATGTTCAGTTTAACTGTGGTCGTGAAATGTTTCTGAGAAATGTGGACTTTAAACTATGTGAAACAAGTTAAATAACCATCACTGTCATCTTCATTTGTTCACATAATTAGCCTATATTATAATGTTCAAGGGTTTTGACAAATAATAAGAGGCTATGATGCCATTAATAACTAGACTTTGGAAATTGAACGAAGTTCAATTTCAGACTCCAGATTTAGACCTTTTTTAGCCGAGTCATCCAGAATAAGCCGAGTCATCCAGAATAAGCTGAGTCATCCAGAAAAAGATGGATGGATAAAATAGGAAGGTAGGATAGGATAGAATAGGAAGGAACGATAGGATAGAATAAGAAAGAAGGATAGGATAGAACAGAATAGGAAGAAAGGATATGATAGGAGAGGATAGGAAGGATAGGATAGAACAGAATAGGAAGAAAGGATATGATAGGAGAGGATAGGAAGGATAGGAAGGAGAAAAGATACGAAGGAAGGATAGATAGGAAGGATAGGATAAGATCAGATAGGAAGGATGGATGAATTTTTCAATATTTTCTTCTCTACTCTTGACTTTCTATCAGGATGCCATCAGATCGATTTTCCGAAATTTCAAAACGCCATAACTTCCGAACCGGGAGTCGGATCGAAATTTGATTTAAAGATTCAGATTCCTGACAAAATTCTACACCTAATTCATAACTCATACGTTAAATTTGGCGAATTTTTATTTTGACCTACTTTTCGGACACGCCATAACTTCCGAACCGGAAGTCGGATCGAAATTTTGTTTGCAGATTCGGATTCATGACAAAATTCTACCCCTAAGTCATAACTCATACATTAAATTTGGAGAACTTTTAATTTTGACCTACTTTTCGGACACCATATCTCAAAAGTGGGTCAAAATACTTTCTGACGGCAAAGGCTAACACTATTAGCAGACTCTTGGCTACATGTATACACAATTTCGAAGAATATAATTGAAGTGTAGTGTCAGAATCACAAAAATAAGGAAAACCTTTGAATTTGACCTAGATTTTGACATAGGAATTTTGGTGTCCAAATTCTGAAGCTAGATGGCTTTTGAGGTCCCCTTCTTTTGAAGCCTTTCATTTAATTAAGCTGAACTATATTTAAGCTGTCTATATTTCATATTTTTCACTTCAAAAAAATCTTTTTTCCCATTGACTTAACATGGGCACAAAATTTAGCGATTTTTGAGTTTTTAAAACGCCATAACTTCCAAACCAGGGGTCGGATCAAAATTTGGTTTGCAGATTCGGATTCCTGACAAAATTCTACCCCTAATTCATAACTCATACATTGAATTTGGAGCACGTTTTGGTGTGACCTACTTTCCGGACACCATATCTCAAAATCGGTTTGAGATATCAAAAAACTAAATCGAACCTAGCTTTCCTACTTTTTTATGAGGAACACAATGAAAAAAACCTGGATCGAAAATATTGAAGGCCGACTGAGAAAATTGAAAAAAGTGACAAAGTACTGGATTTGACCTAGTTCTTGACCTTTGACCTAGATAAAAAATTGACCCAATTTCCCAGAAACTAGATACTGGACCTAAATTGACCATTTACAGGACTTGACTCAATGTCTTCTAGTTAAGGAGAAAACGTTTGTAGAAGAATAATAAGAATAAGAATAAAGAAGAAGAATACTGGCAAAAACAATAGACTCCAGATTGACATCTGGAGTCTAATAATAATTTATGTCACATTAAAAATAAAATGTCCCCAAAAGCACAAAAAAATATTTAATAACACGTCACAGTCTCATTTGACATTTTCTATTTCAGATGCAGCAAAAAACATCCATTCAAACAGTACTTTAATTTTAAACACTCTCGTCTCGCAAGACAAATACGACATATAATTCTGTGTAGATTTAAATCAAACTTAAAAAAGAAATCAGTTCAATACTCCGAATCAATCATATGGAATAAATTGCCAACTTCCCTTCAATCTCTACCCTCTCTACATTCCTTTAAAAATAATTACTAAAAAAACATTGATAAATTGTTATTGAGCTATAAGCTGTAAGCATGTAATGTTATTTTTCCACATTGTGCTGTATCCATGATGTTTATAATTTCACTTACTGATTTATCTGCTTGCAGGCAGTTATTGTATATTTTCATATTTTATATCATGTATTATTATAAATTGTATGTCTTCATGCTCAACTCATTACAAATTACAATAAGCTGTCGCCATTCTCCAATTGCGAATATTTTTAGCACCTGGCGAAGATCTTGATTTAAATATTCGCAAAGGTGGTGAAGATCTTTGTACAGAACCTACCTGAGAAACAGATAAATTATCTGGGATTCTTCGTTTTCAACTTTCTTAATTTTTGTAATTTCACCCATGAGACGCAACAATTATCTATGTTTCAATGGAAATTTAACACAGGGCACCTTCACAAGACTTGTTGCGTTCAGTATTTTGCTGAATCAATTGAGACGCCAAAACTTATTTTCCAGTCAATGAAAATTTAACATTAGCTCATATTCGCAAAACTGTTTCGTTCGTTTTTCTGATACATTCAATCTGTCTGTGTGTCCATATTTCAAAATTATGCCGGGACCATTGAGGTCTTTCCGACTAGACTGGAAGGCAGGGCAGCCATGGCTTATATACAACAATGGAAAGATGACATGTGGAATTTGTCTAAAATATGGAAGTCAAAGTGACACTTGGAATATCTGGTGTCAAGGGACGAAATCCATAAAATTGGATTCTATCAAAAAACACGAAGTGTCCTGTTCACACAAAGTGGCTGTAAAATATGTTTTTTGTGAAAATTTGAGAAAATATTGTGGCTTATAATTTTTCAGAGTGGCTAATATTTTTTAGAAAACATTAGCCACATTGGCTAATAACTTTTTAAACTTATCTAGATCCCTGATATAAATTGTACACCTTTATGGTTTTTGATAATGCACTTACCCCCCTATGGGTATCTAGTGTGTATATGTAATCATCATAATTATATTACATGAATAAAAAAATATATATATGTACGCATATCACACTCTGTATAAACTTCCCAACCCTATTAACCTGATTTTACACGTTAACGCAGAGATCAGATCATTTATTAATTTTGTTACCAAAATCACTGGAAACATGTCAGAAACTACTGAAAAACCATCCAAAATGTATATTTACAACAAGAGACAAAAACAAAGCCCAAGCAGTTTAAAAAGGGACATGCACACCACCCAAAACAAAAGACCAGGACTGTAAAGGCAGGGGTATCACAAGACCCACGGTGGATACTCATAGCAAATTGATGGTGCCTGTAGTGGCACACAAGGAACTCAGTCAATCGGTACTACAGAGTGTTAAATTGTGAGAGACCGGCTAATACCAAGCTAATATTGAGACCAAAAAAAGACAAAAAGGAATCATTGGCAAATATATAAAGCAATGCCCTACAAGAGCCTGAAACAATAATCATAAATGAAGAAGGAATGGTGATGATTGTGAACAATGTGTCGGTTCAATGTAGCGAAGCTAGTCCAAATTGTAAAATGGATATTGCCATCAAATCCAAAGATCTTTACAGACTGGGATACAGTGTTCGCGCTAGCCATTAAAATTTCTAAGTCCCAGGGACGCAACCCATTTGAAAAATTTGAGTCCCCATCTAATTGTTTTGCGTCCCTCTTATTTCTTCACAAAGTTCAAGAAAATATTGTGAAAGTGAAAATAAAGTGGGCGATAATAGAGTGCTTACACTAAAATGGGATAAAAATGACATATATTGTAATTTGATGCATCCTGCCGATAAATATCTATCACTGGGTCCTTTTCACACAATTCTTAAGTAATGTTATACCAAAATAGTCCGAAATGAATAAAGGAAATGCTCAAATTAAGAGTTTTGTTTTCTCATTTTAAAACTTGCGATCTTGAAGGTCATGTCAAGGTTGTGAACTTTTGCTTCTTTTTATTAACATTTCTCCTTATTCTGAAGACTTTTAGATGAAAACCTCGATCTATCATTAAACAATTATCTTGATGTATAACATTAGATCAATATATAATGGTTTCTAGTGGAAATAATAAAGATAATCGTGAAAAACAATCGTTTCAATTTGTGGGGAACCACAGGGGATTTCTGCAATATTGTATGTTTTGATCTTCCATTTCGATTGCGGCATTTTCCGGAATATATCGGAACCAATCAAAATCAATGTCTCATACTGGAAACCCTGCTAATCTTCGGTAGTCATGGTAGCCAATCAGATTTGTCGATATAAATATACCTGGATCATTGCTCGTATATCAAGGTTGTGAGTTTGAAAATCTTGATGAAAATCATGTTTTACCGCTACTGTGCTGCAGTAAAAGTTATCTTGAAGCAGTTTATAATTTTCGCGTCCTAGGGACGTAAGTTGATTTTGATTTTTACGTCCAACCTTCTGAAATTTCCGTAAAAATGGCAAAAAACGGCGTCAACGCAAACACTGGAATACAAACTGAAATTTGAATGTAAGAACTGTGCATTTTTCAGTGATGTGAAAAAGACATACACAGAAATTCTAACAAAGAAACCAGGGCCCAATCCAGCAACTATAAATGGCAGTAATGGTTGCTGTGGAACAGAGTACATAACATCAGCAAGCTATAGGCTACGCTTTCCAAAATACCGTCTGTTGTCTTGGCTCAAGACTGCCTGGTGGTAGGGACCAGAACTGTGGACCTGGTGCAAACCATAAGTCCACTGCAAATGATACCCCATAGCTGACATCGATCATAGGTCAGGAAATTTGAGAGACTATGTTCATAATTCAACAACATTCAGGAAGCATATCATCAAAACTACATTTGCAGACACAATGTTTCCGGGAACAACAAAGATCTGATCATCAAAAGGCATTTGCATATGATATGAAAGACAGGACAAGTAAAATTTTAGCTTTATTGTCAAAGAATAATCTAGATTTATCCCAATTAGAACGTACTCTCTTTGAAAGAATTGTTACTTCAACAATAGACTGTTATGGAGGAGTGCATTATAGCTGTGACAAATTTAAAAACCTGTGTCCAGCAACAAACAGCACGAAATCATATTGGGACCTCTCAAATTCATTGAAAGCATCAGGTATATGACAGAAGGTGATGTTAATATGTCACAAAATGACAGGATAAAGTTAAAGGAATTGGAGGTTCAGTTTGGATGGAAACATATAGAGCTGGGTCAATTCCACACAACAACAAATAAAGTTGAAAGTATAAAGGCTTGTTTAAATCAAAAAAGAATTCATATGTATGATAATATAAAACCCCGTAAAACACTAGTATTTCGAGGGATAGAAATGGAAAAATTAACATCACAGAAAACCAGGAATAAACAGTAGTATCAATTTAGCTCTCCCCAAAAATAAAAATCTTGCCAAAACGGCAGAAGGTAGATTAGCAAGTGCTTTGCATAAAGGAATAATGGAGTGGCAAACTCTACCTACCTGAAAACTGAGTATCTCCGTTGTCCTCTAGGAAAAGGAACGTCAGCCTCCAGATTTCTGAAATGGAGTCAAGATAGGGTTAAATACCATATACGATATAAAAAGTCAAAGGAGGCAAAGCACAACAGGCGTGTAGAATTAAAAGTCCAGAGACAAAGAAATCATTTCAAAAAGAGACAAGATAAGAGAGAAGATAATAGAGAAGGTGATTACAAGAAAAATAGGTTAGACAGTAGAATTACTACTTCTTATATTGCTGAGCAAGTCAACCATGATCATGGTTATTACTTGAGAAAGAACAAAGCAACACAAGCAGACCATAGCTATAGTAGTGTTAATAGACAATAGTACATGCTGATTGCTAGGAATTACCTAAACAATTACAATAAACAAATAGGGTTGGGGTCATGTCCAGTACAAGCAAGGTCATTTCGACATATTTGTCTAGCATTATTTATATATTGAGGCTCCAGGTTTAATTGGGAGGGGTTAATAGTTTGTGTTATGACAGCATGAGAGAGATTATTTGGTGACTGTAAATTGCACAGCTGTATTCAATGGAGTCTCGTCATATTCAATCAGCCTCAATTTTAAAGTGTATATTTTATTTTCAACGTGATTTCATCGTTTTTTGTCGACTGGTAAGAATACGCTGGGCAAATGGCAAGATGGATGACTTTTGACCTGACCTACACCGATGGCGGTGACGTCATCAATTTTATCTATACAAATTCTATTTGGTCACGTGACCTTATGCCAGAAGTCCAACTTTTTGGTCAGTCGACCTGTTCAAAGTACATTTAGTAATAATTATCGCTTTTCAGAACAATTTAGGAAACAATATTTTCTATCTACGTCGATTACAAAGCATCTAAGGTACGTAAATTTTCCGGCCGTGCCTGGAGAGCCTTAAAATTTAAGGCTCTCTAGCCAAATGGGTTACCAAAATGCTAAAGAGCCTTAAATTTTAAGGTTCTTTAGCATTACGGCTAAAGAGCCTTAAATTTTAAGGCTCTTTAGCATTTTGATAGTCAATTCTGCTAGAGAGCCTTAAAGGAATTCCAGGCGACAGAAATGACGAAATATTGCTTCTGGGACAAGATGAAACGACTTTGAAATATTCTATACTCAACCTACAGTAAAACCTGTCCGATGGAATACCTCTCTGTAGGGAAAACCTATGAACAAGGAATGCTTTTCAAAAGAACCAAATATCTTTCCATTGACTTACATGTTAACAGACCCTCTCTGTAGGGAAAACCTGTGAACAGGGAACAAGGAACACTATTTTGGTGCAAATTATTAAAATTCACCTGTGAACAAGGAATATGGAATATTGGTGACACTGTATATTCCATTATTTTTCAGAGGTGTGAAAGTCTTTAGCCAATATCTGATTCTAAAAAGCTTGGATTAATATGATTGAGATTAAGATAAGCCAATTGTTTACACGATGAAGCATCCCACCCACTGTTAATTACCCTGATATATTTTAAAACTAATACTAATCTGTTTGTTACTAATTATCATGACACTAATTCTTCCTTTGGACCAAACTAATTACATCAAATCAGTTGTGATAATCTGGGGATTGACACAATTGTTTTATGGAGATAACAGATATGTACAGGTGTCATGTTGAGCCAAATCTATCAATAATTACAATAACTAGACATCATCAAATGCCAGCAGCAGCAGCTAAAATCAACACCGGGAGATGACTCCTTACCCACAGCTAAAGGAGGGAGGTGGGAGACCTTCATACATCTTCCAAGATGTCACAGCAAGGTCTAGCAACCAAGTATGGAGTTGGCATTGGTAAAATCAATTAATGCCCAAATACATATATACAAAAAATGCTTATTCGGCAATTCTGAGTTTGCTGAAAGTGCAGCCCCTCTCTATAGGGAAAACCTCTGAACAAGGAAACTTTCCTCCAGTCCCAAGAGCATTCCCTGTTCGCAGGTTTTACTGTATTTTGTAATTTAACAATCAGCACAAATATATATACCATATTAGCAGATATCGGACAAATTCAAAAAGAAAATTCGTATGATCGATAAAATCACTGATTATTAAACGGGAAGTGTCTTCTCTGAGGTCCGCGAAGATGAAGAAGATAACATATAAAGATTTCAGTCATTTCAACTAACTTTGCCATCGATTTGATTTAAATGGTTTTAAATGATCCTCTAATGCTTACTATGACTTCTATTAGTACTGTTTTGACTTCCCCACTTCATAAAAAAACATTATCACTTTTCGCTCGACTCATAAATTTACTTCCGGTCTACCGAGAGAAATAAAAGAACCTTTTCAATCCTCAGTCTAAATTTGGCTTTTTAAAGGTTCAAACATCGATTTTGAATGGACCGTTCCTGCATATATCGTAAATATATGTCTCTGGTTCACCAGAGAAGGTGTAAGACCAGGCAATCACGTATATAGCCAGAAAAATGTTATTTTTTACCATTTTATCCACTATAAATTGCAACGTCCGTTTAGTAAAGATTTTGATGTATAGACATTTATTGATGGATTGGAGGCTAGGATAAAAATGTTGTTGTTGTGTTGCATAAGCTGCTGTTTCCTCGACAGTTCACCTCTTGTACTGTAAATTTTCTTTGTGCTCTCTCATGTGCTTAAATTCTCACTTGTCAGTGAGGAAAATATTATGCAAAAATATCTCGTCACGTGAAAAATTCTAAAATCAGCATTGAAATCTAATGGGCAATAGATTTGGAAGTGTATTCTGTGATGTCCCTGGGCTGATGTACCTGCATTCACGATAAACTGCGTCAAGATGTGCTGATCTAGAAGAAACAAGATCCTTTTTCATCCCCAGGTCTTCATCATACTTTTCGCCATCTTAAAATGGGATTCCCTGTATTCTCGTGACTATAGCAAGTTTTATTAAACATTGATGATTGAACGATGGAGCAAGCCCAAGAATTCTAGAAAAAATTGTGTACATAATTTCCGGACCTCACAGAGCAAACTTCCGGCTTGTTATTCAAAATAAAAAGTGCTCCGACGGGGAATCGAACCCACGCCGCAGAAGTGGAAAGCGAGCACCCTAACCACTATACCAGAGCGTTTTTCAATTATGACTATTTTTTGGCAAATCTATAGTGATATACATGTGTGCAATTTTTAAGTGGCATTCTGGGATGAAAAACTTTCGAGAGTGTTGTTTTATTGTTTAGATGACGAAAACTTCATTAAAAACAATATAAACAAGGATTATAAACACAAAGGCTCTCTAGCCAAAACACTATGTTCACAGCTAAATAGCCTTAGATTTTAAGGCTCTTTAGCATTTTGGCTAAAGAGCCTTAAATTTTAAGGTACTCCAGACACTTCGAAATTTATATGAACAACTGAGTCAATAGGGATAAATAGCCCAACGAGAGTCGGCGGTCTAAAAAATACTTGGATCTGGATGCCAGTCCTGGTATAGATATAGTTCCAGGGCAGTTCGAAGAACGTATTAGATGTCCGTGCTTATTTTCTAAATTCAAATAGACGTGGATCCACGGCTCTAGTGACTTATTTGACTATCGGAGTTTTGATAGGGTCACTAGAGCCGTGGATGCACCTGTATTAAAATCCTCAAACTTCAGAAAAATAAATTTTTTTGAACCCAGCGCTACTTTGGAGTTGATTTCTTTTGATTCCCATTTGTTTTTTTTAATATATTTGTCCCAATGTTATGTTATATGATAAATTGTTAAACTTACCATACATAAGTTGTTATGCACGATGTAATTGCGCTGATACTATAGGAAAATCATCACTTTTTAAATTATTTCAAAATTTTCTATGGCGGCACGAGACTTCGCGAGAAGAGATAGGTAATTCCCTAATGTATACGATGCCATCTATTTTACTACATAAAGTTCATATCAATCAGACTGCATAGTAAGCAATATTCAACAGTGAATCCCCGGGAGTGAATCACACATGTTGAAGTTTAATTAAGGAATTCTCATTATAGACAGTGACTTTTATTATAGTTTCTAGTTTTAATAAGGAATACCAAACAGAGATAGTGACTCTTAATTGTTTAGACCATATGCAGATTCATTTAGTCACGTGACTTGTGACATCACGCATGCGCATAAATTATGTAGGTCAACTCAATTTTGAGAATTCGTTCGACTTTCTCTCACCTGAAAAATACAAAGACACTTCTTGATATAATTTCCACGAGAAACATGATTACAACTAGGGTCAATTTGAAGACAAACAACGTCGCTACATAGTGGTCCAAAAAATTTAAAGATTAAGGTTCAGCTGGAAAGTAACATTTTGGTAAAAAATTGCTATACCTGCACATGTTATTTTCTGGTACATAATTAAGTATGAAGGCATGTGTGTATTTCCTTGCTTTTTTCAGGAAAGTATCATTACACTGTCTACTTTTAGTAAACCTGGAAACATGTCAATGGTAGCTTCTGTGTTGTCTGGAAACTTTGAAAGAAAATTTGGAAAAACAGAAAGTGTGAAAAATCAGAATTTCCTGGAGTTCCCATTGAACACCTACCGGATATTCTAAAAGAAGACAATGTAATGATACTTTCCTGAAAAAAGCAAGGAAATTGATACATTCCTTCATACTTTATTTTGTACCAGAAAATAACATGTGCATGTATAGCAATTTTTTACCAAAATGTTACTTTCCAGCTGTACCTTAAAGGACAACTGAAATAGCTTTTCTCAACTTGCAGCTACAAAAATGCGGTTAGTCTCAATTGTAAGCCCAACGTAGAGTTCTTGCGATAGCCATTATAAAATAAATGTTAGATAACTGCTAACGGTCATAAATAACGAAACAAAACTAACTGATCAATCAAATTGGCCCCCACGTGATAAGTAACGTCATATACAAAATATAGCTTTGGTTTGTTGGTTCCTTAGTAATCACAACGTCACGGCAACCATAGGATTGTAGTGTAAACAAAAACAAAACATTTAGGCATTATGACGTTATGGGCCACGTGGGGACCAGTGAGAGATCACGTGGGGGCCAATAACGTCACAACCAATTCGAATATTGCTTATTAAGCAGCTATAACGATCGTTAGAGTGAAATAGTTTTCGCACTACTGATGAGAAAACATGTCCAAATACATTTATCAAAAAATTATATTGATTCCTGTAGGTTAAAAATACCATTTCATATCTGCTTTAAGGTCTCATGGAAGTTAACAGGAAATGACAAAACAAAAAATGACAAAGCCATGCTGGATTTTGAAAATTTTTTGAACCAAGATAACAGAGTTCTGTTTGGACCTCCAGTCAGTTTAGCTAGTTCCACATATCATTTACATGACTGGGAACACAATTGAAATGGTCAGAATGACCATAAACATGATAAAATAACCTTTTCAGCCCTCTGAAAATGTGACTGAAAAATAGCTAAAAGTAGGTGCTCAGGAAAGGTCAATCAACAGAATCTTTTGATTTTTTCAGAAAATGTGTCCAATATATTGCTCTAAATGACACAATCTTTGAAATTTAAAAAAATCGTCTGAAACAATAATGGCTGTTGTAAAAAGGAAAATAGATCGATTTTCAATTCAGTTTTTTTAAATTTTTTCTTTTTCTAAGAATGATATCAAATTTGTTTAAATTGTATCATTTAGAGCAATATATTGGGCACATTTTCTGAAAAAGTCAAAAGATTCTGTTCAGTGACCTTTCCTGAGCACAGACTCTTAGCTATTTTTAGTCACATTTTCAGAGGGCTGAAAAGGTTATTCTATCATGTTTATGGTCATTCTGACCATTTCAATTGTGTTCCCGGTCATGTAAATGATATGTGGAACTAGTTAAACTGACTGGAGGTCCAAACAGAACTCTGTTATCTTGGTTCAAAAAATTTTCAAAATCCAGCATGGCTTTGTCATTTTTTGTTTTGTCATTTCCTGTTAACTTCCATAAGACCTTAAGGTTCAGCTGGAAAGTAACATTTTGGTAAAAAATTGCTATACCTGCACATGTTATTTTCTGGTACAAAATTGAGTATGAAGTCAAGTGTGTATTTTCTTGCTTTTTTCAGGAAAGTATCATTACACTGTTTACTTTTAGAATATCTGGAAACAGGTCAATGCTGGTAGCTACTGTGTTGTCTGGAAACTTTGAAAGAAAATTTGGAAAAATAGAAAGTGTGAAATATCAGAATTTCCTGGAGTTCCCATTGAACCCCTACCAGATATTCTAAAAGAAGACAATGTAATGATACTTTCCTGAAAAAGGCAAGGAAATTGACACATGCCTTCATACTTTATTTTGGGGGGGGTAGGTACGAAAAATTTCGAACGGAATGCGTGACATATACGTAATTCGCGTGAGAAGTCCGAACGAAATGCGTACATTTTTTTTTCCGGCGTTCGTATTTTTGCTGTGTAGACGATCTTTTTTAGAAATTTTCATACAGAAATATTTTTGCTTGACAATTACCAGGTAAAATGCGTATTTGCGTGACATTTTCTGTCACGCAAAAATAACTGGCGTGACTTCAAATTCTTCAGCAAATGCGTGACAAATACGCAAATTGCGGGACAGTTGACAGGCCTGATATTGTATCTTTCAGGCTATAAATATTATGTAGAGGTAGTAGAGGTACTATTATTCAATTCAATGATCTGCTTGCCATTATTTGGAACCCGTTCGTGTTTACCCCCCTGTTTGGATTTGGACGTATTGACTCTAAGGTAAGGAGCTCCGAGAAAAAGCAAAAACAACCGATCCGTTGTTTTTCAGAATTTCAACTTGCCTAGGGTTTTTAATGCTTGGTGATGCGCCTCTGGGGCCATGACAAATCTCAGATATATATATAAAGGCCCAGAGGCGCATGAATGCACCTAAATTCAAAGTACAGTTGGGGACAAAAATAAATGACAGGTCGATTTTCGATCACCATTTCCTAATTATGGTCGTCTGAAAGCCCATAATTTCCAATATTGTAGAGATACATATCCCTTAAAATTTGTATATTTCACATTTTGTATAATCTCATCCACTGATGTATGGCCTCTTGAAAATTCTCTTATTTTTAACATGGGAAATTCTCACTTCAGCAAATCCACCTGTCATTTATTTATGCATGTCCCGAACTGTACTCACAAACATTTAAAATTATTTTACTGTAGCATGTGAACATTTAGTCCTTTTTCCAATCATAACAATCAGCTCTATATTCAATCATTGAATTCTTGTATTTAGATATAAACCTTAACTTACATATCATTGATTTTCTACGGTGATCCTTAGTCTTTACAGCTGCAAATGGTGCATTATGTGGAAGAAATCTCACGAGTATTTCAGTTTTCAAAACTACTGCGCGAGTGCGTCACAGGTCGAATTTGATTGGTTAAAAACTTGGAGAAAATTTGGATGGCGGTCTTTTCATACTCCCTGGCAGTGCTAGAGCTTTCGAACCCCTCACTCCATTCGGTCGTTCAGGGTACAGAAAACGTTTTTGCCTAGTCCTGCGGGCTGTATTCAACAATATTACCCCTGCTCTTCGGTCACTATCATATCTTGTATCATTCCATATTACTCTATGTTTACTCACTTCGAGAGCCATGTTAGATTTTGAAAATGGCTCTCAAACGGAGAAGTGAACAGCGCATCAATAGTGACCTTTGAAATCGAATTAAGTCGATCCGCGGCTTACTTTTGGTCTCTAACTGTGTCTTACATCAGTATCATCAATCCGTGTAAGTATTGGAGCGCTGGAGTACTTCTTTTTCGATCAAGACTTGTAAATTGTTCATAGGAGCGAGATACGCAACGAACGAAATGAATTCTGAGAATTAGTTAGGTTCGGACAACCTCCGGAGATTTACGAAAATGTCCGAGCAGAAACCGCCATATTGGAATTTGGCAGTAAAACGATTCACTCGACTAACAATAACAAGTCTTGATCGAAAAAGAAGTACTCCAGCGCTCCGATACTTACACGGATTGATGATACTGATGTAAGACACAGTTAGAGACCAAAAGTAAGCCGCGGATCGACTTAATTCGATTTCAAAGGTCACGATCATTGAGCTGTCCAAATGCTCCGTGGGAAAGCTATTATATCAAAATCCAATAGTTTCGCAGGAAGTAACTCTATGTGATACCTTGTAACTACCCCCATAAATGTGGGGTTATTTTGAGGTTCTTTGATATTTTGGACATTTGTTTCTCAAAATATTATGAGTAACAAATGTCCTAAATATCAAAAATCCTCAAAATAACCCCACATTTATGGGGGTACTTGTAACATACCATGTCACTCGCTGTAATATATTGTAACATACGCCAGGCCAGTAGCCAGGGGGGGGGGGTTCGCAGGGTTCGGGCGAACCCCCCCCCCCCCCCCCTGGCCAAAAATTCTTTCAAAATCATGCAGTTTTTGATCATTTTGAGCACTTCTCTAGTGATTTTAGCCTAATTTTGGCCAAAATTGTCAAATGTTAACCCCCCCTGGAAATATTTGAAAATTGAACCCCCCCCCCCCCCTTGGCAAATCCTGGCTACGGGCCTGTGCACTGTACCATGCCAATCACTGTCATACCGTGTAGCATACCACAATTCTCCTATCTCATGCAAGCCTCCATTCTACCTGACAAACTTTTGAATAGAATTATACAATGATGTTTAAATTATCAGAAACAAGTCAAATTCTTTACTTCAGAGAATATTTTTAATTTATTGAGACTTTCGACTAATATCCCTTAGTCTTTTTCAAAATATAACAGCATGTATACAATTATGTGACGTCATAAACAGACAATGGAAAATTTAATTATGTAACAAATGACCTAGTAACCTAAAAAATAACAACAACAAAAAACATAGATACGAAAAAACGAATGACCTAATAATAACCTTAAGATAAATATATCATCGTTATGTTTAAATTTATTTGGGCAAAAGGCAGATTTAAAGAGGATGAATTGAAAAAGATTCCTGACAAAGTGAAAAGGGATGTATAAATGGTACAAGAATATAAATATGGAGGGTTAAAATGATAAATGCTAAAGATTTACAAATAGCAATTATATAACACAATGAGTTAAAAAGTTGCAAGAAAGAGGCAATGGTCACTGGAGATGCTTAGGCCTACCCATGTACATGGGTAATGGACTCAGTATTTTTAATTCAAACATAGATTTTGATAGAATTAAAGGTTTGCATTGAGTGATTTTTATAAAAATGTATTACATGTAGCCTATGGTTAAAACACAATGATTTTAAAAATGAGAGCATTATTTGGAACAATGAAAATGTAACTCTCAATAATTCTCCATTATTTTTTGAAAACTGGATTGAAAAGGGCATTACATATATTTCAGATGTTGTCCAGGATAGGGCCTGTTAGCATATGATAACATTGTCCAGAAAATAGGGAGAAATGGCCAAACAATTCTTCAATATAATGCACTTAAAGCATGTTTAACACAAGATCTCCTTATCCAATATTCAAAAAGCTATACATGATTTTAAAAAAGGGTCAATACAGCTAGTAATGTAAAAGCTATTTTTGATAATGAAATAATGATCAGAAAGATGTAATGTAACTTGAAATTTCTATAATTGTACACTCCCCTCCATAAGTTTGGCAACCTTTTTTTCCCAATTGAACTACGTGTTAAAGCCTCTTTACCTTTGAATTTTTATTTACTTAACCTGCGATGAAAATACTTAAACTATTGATGGGAACGTAATTTGACCTTAATTCCAATACCTCCATATTTTCTCAATTTTTTTCCTCAATTACAATAGGTCGAAAATTGATGATAAATTTGATGAATTTTTGAAAATCGACATTCCCATGTTAACCAATGGAAAATGGTAGGTTTGCCGCAAGTCATATGACAGAATATCCATCCATCCGAGTCCTTGCAAAAAATACGAGTTAGGCAGGCAATTGAATTTGCTAACTTTATTTAACAAAAAATTGATATGTTTCTTCAGGCTCAACAAAGTTATAGGGCTTTAAAGTCAAAATTGTTTTTCAAAAAACCTCTCCCATTGAAATAAAACAGGAGGCGAAAAATTATTTTCAAAAATAACTTTGAAGCGCTGTAACTTTAATATTTATCAAATAAACTAAACACTTAGTGTTCAAAAAAGTTAGACAATTCAATTTTCTATATAATAATATTTTTTGCTGAATCTTTTACTGAAAATATATCCTGATTTCTGATTTGCCCCGAACCCTCCATTTCCCATTGGATTACATGGGAATGACGATTTTCAAAAATTCATCAAATTTATCATCAATTTTCAACCTATTGTAATTCAGAAAAAAAATTGAGAAAATTTGGAGGTATTGGAAATAAAGTCAAGTTACGTTTCCATCAATATTATAAGTTATTTCATCGCCGGTTAAGTAAATAAAAATTCAAACGTAAAGAGGCTTTAACACGTAGTTCAATGGGGAAAAAAGGTTGCCAAACTTATGGAGGGGAGTGTATTTTATCTAATTGTATGCATGTAATGTAAAATATGTTTATTAATAAAGTTTGATTTCATAAAAAAAACAAAAAAACATGTCAGTCCCTATTATATCTTGTAACATACCTTGTTATCAACTGTCATACCTTGAAACGTAGCTTGGCTTGTAATCCTATGTCATATCTTGTCCAATGTCATTTACTGTCATTCCTTGTTACGTACCATGTCATTTACTGTCATAACTTGTAACATATCATGTCATCCACTGTCATATCATGTAACATTCCATGTCACTCGCTGTATTTGTAACATACCATGTCAATAACTGTCATACCTTGTAGCATACCATGTGATTCACTATCATATCATCATGTCTCACTATTGTTACGTAAATGAACAAGGTTAAAAATGTAGATTTTTGAAGTTCCGTTTATGTCATAAATGTGGGGTATAATAGAGAGGTTGAGCAAAACGTTTTTTTAATACATGAACCGCAAACGTTAACCTTACGTTTCCGTTTACGTTATTTGAACAAAAGTGCTTTAATCTAAGCACTTTAGATAATGAGCAAACGTAAACCTCAAAATGCCCTTTTCCTTTTGCTAACTTAGTGGTCTTTATGTTCCGTTTTCTACTTTAAAAGTATAAAAACAATATACCAATGACAAACTGATGAACGTATTTAACAAAGGAAATGTTTTACAGTCTGGCAGTGTTTTGTGATTTTCAAATCTTACAAGATATAACAGGACGCGATTATATCTTATTCTTATGGAGTAATCTCATCAGATTCGCTGTTTACGTTGTAAAAAGTAGTGTTGCTTAACCTCTCCAATATCGCTGATTCTATCGTCGTCTGAACCATTTTTTCACAAACCTTTAGATTTTCATAAACATACTGTATGTTACTGTTACACTTCGTGATAAGAATGTTGTAGAAATTCTGCCTACAACTCGTGAAATAAGGAGAAAAGAAAAATTGTAATTCGAAAGTTCCGACATTTTGTTAGCGAAACGGACAGTATTGGTTACGTTAGTTTGAAGAGTGGAGTACCAGTGGAATTCAATACATGCTCAATCGATCCTGTACGCCCATCATTGTGTAACCAATGCACTTGTATGGAAACAGTCATTGTTATCCAAATAAATGTTTTAGTAACTTTGTTTAATTAAGGCCTGGAGTACTCAAAGAACTGTCTTTTGAAATTTCCAAATCGTATATATGATGCAATAGCATCTGTTTGGCATTAGTATACTCTAGTTTAATTGTTTGTAATCGAATCAGTCCTGTTGTAGTGTTTTAATCATTTCCCCGGCCGTAGCCTAATAGTTGGGTACAACAACAAATTGTTGGGTGGAGAACCAGTGAAATGCTCTGGTTCTGGTTCTACACAATTTCTACGTCATACTTGTTTTTAATATTTGCTTAATTGAATAATGATTTTTGAATGATTTCAGTCTTAAGTGTTTGGAAAGATTGTTAATTTAAAAGTTTCATGGAAACAGTTTCTATTTGAGTTAACAAATGGTTACAACCGTGGTTACCTTGTACTTTAAGCGATAAGAAGGAAAATGGGTTGATATTTTGTATATCATCTCAGTAATTAAGTTGACAGTAATCATGCATAATACTAGGTTCTTTTTATTTTTATTTAAAATCATTTTCAATGTGAGGTTATTGCTTTAGTTGAAATAACATGAATTAACAACTTTATTGATATATTCATTCAGTTACTCAGATCATATGACCGATATGCAAGTTATAATAAGCTTGAACAAATATTTGAGTAACTTCGTTTAATTAAAGTCTGGGGTAATTAAAACAGTATTTTTAAATTTCAAAACAGTGTAATTAAAAAGCCCAAGGAAAAAGCATATGTTTGTCATTCGTACTCATAGTTTAATTGAGAGGGAAAACCCCAAGGGTTCAGAGATGACCTGTACATGTACGTCTATAATAAGAGGGGGAGAAACCCCAGGGTTCAAAGATGACATACGCTTATACTGTAAATCTGTATTGAGATGACATCGTCGCTGATTGGTTTAGCGAGTCGATCGTTGATTGGTTTAAAACTAGGTCAATTTGAAAACTTTGAAAACCAAGATGGAGGGTACGTTTTCGACAAAAGGAGGTGCGTGAAGGAGGAAATTGTTTGTTATCAATTGAATCATGGGGTTTTCCCTCCTCTTGTCTATAATGTAAATGTGTATTGAGACGACATCGTCGCTGATTGGTCAACTCGACAGACAAATGACGTCATTAAATGCCAGTTTCAAAAATGCTAACGTCGATTAAACATCCAAACAATGTGTGGTATTCGGGAACAAGCAGTTGAAAATTCGAACATTCGAAGTTGGCAAGCAAGGGACGTTATCATGTCTGTCATCTCTAGCTCTGGGGTTTCAATGTTCATAGTTAAGTTGGTAGTACACTGCACTGCACTAAGAATAATGGTATCATCGGAAAATAGCACAGGTATAATCCTGTTGAAGTTGAGGTGATACTAAATAATATCAACTTAAATTGAAATATATTTTGGTATACAGTGCTGATATATAATAATATAGGGTGCGTTTTCTAACTAAACAGAGTGTTCCTACCAAAATGAATTTGCCTACATACCCCTGAAACTCTTATCTGATAGATAGAATGCACAAATAAAACAAAAGTTTTGCTATTATAGGTAAAAAGTTCTCTTGAAATTTCGAAGTGATTTTACCTTTTAATTCTGTCCATGGTCCGCCATTTTTGCGGAAGTTAAACTGAAACGCAAACTCCTTGAAACGAAACGAAATCACTAGAAAAAAACATGGCACACATTGTGCGCATGTGCAGCAAAGTTTAGACCAATTAGATCATTTGATTATTTTGCGCACGTGAATTATTTGCTTCTGAGCACTTACAAGCTTACCACAATAAACAAACCTGGCAGAGACTACCCTTAGCCTACTTCATTTTGGCGAAATTTCAGCTCAAACTCGTGACAAATGCATTATGCATACGCTGGTATGAAGCCTTGGAGACACTCATTTTGGTAAATATGATTTATGGGGTATACTTTTCTGCAGTTTGTGGGAGTTTGGGACATTAAATGTTAAAATTCAAGAAAATATGCCAATTAAACGACTGATCAATTAATATATACCAGCACTGTAGTTGAGTATCATGCTGCATGATATTATTGTTCCCTATAAGATATTATAATCTTGGATGATATTTTACCATTACCATTTTACTGTGATATCGATGAAACGGGAAATTAAACGTTAATTTCAGGTGTTATCATATACAGGGTGGGCCAAAAAACCACCCCCTAGCCAATATTTCTGATAAATATTCAATTTTTAACATGCACACCAACAATGATATATCATTTTAAAGATAATTTAATTTGCAACAGAATGATATATAACAGAACAATTTTCAACAACTCTGGCTCGAGATATAACCATTTATGTGACATGGGGGTCAAAAAACACCTTTTCAATTTTCGTCGAATTGTGCGAACAATTGCCTATTTCTACCAAATTTTAGTAAATTACAACATTGTCATGAGTCTTTCATAATTGGATATAATATATTGTTTTCATTCAGACTTTGAACCTTGCATGCTCAATAGACATGTGTATGCTTATAAAATTAATTCATTTCTTCTTCAGTCTGTCCAAATATGGCTCAATAGACTCACCCCGGACCCAACTTCTGATTTGATTTCTCGCTTAAAACGCGAAAGCCATTGGTATAATTGATAGACCTCTGCAGAAGTACCATCCAACACCTAATTATTCATTCTTTCAGTATGTCTACACCCCTGATGGGCTAGGGATCTCCATAGACCAACTGTTCTAAATGCCCCAAGTACTATACATGTAATAAAAAAAGGCTATACTCTATATCAGTAAGCAAGAATAGTGACATTTGCGATAAAAGGCTACTCAAATCGAGATGACATTTTTCTGAAAAGTAGGTGGTCTCCACTCAGTGTTTCCCAAAAAGGAAAGACCATACATGCCCTGTTTTTTGAACCAGGAGCAAAAATATACTCTGAATGTTAATGACATAAGGTGGACTCCTCAAGAATATAAAAAACATGTGAAAGAAATTTCATTTTCTGATAGAACAGGGTTTCATCACACAGGTCCAATGCTACCCTGGAGTTTTTGGAGATTGGAAATGTCACATTCTCTAGCCCAAAATAATGGCTTACTAGCAGTCCAGTTGCCAATAATGTTGATTACCATACCTGGGAGCATCTAGAACAGTTGATATTTTAATATACCAAGCCTATCAGGGATGTAGAGGAACTAAAAGAAAGAATAACTAGCAGTTGAATGGTACTTCTGCATACATCCATCAATTATGCCATCAACCAATGGCTTCCGCGTCTTAAGCGAATAATCCAATCAGAGGATGGGTCCGGGGGTGGGTCTATTGAGCTATTTTTGGACAGACTGAAGAAGAAATGAATTAGTTTTATAAGCATACACATGTATATTGAGCATGTGTGGTTCAAAAATTGAATGAAAACAATATATAATATCCAATTATGAAAGACTCGTGACAATGTTGTAATTTACTAAAATTTGGTAGAAATAGGCAATTGTTGCAAAATCGACGAAAATTGAAAAGGTGTTTTTTGACCCCCATGTCACATGAATAGTCATATTTCTATGGGGTTGTTGAAAATGGTGCTATTATATATCATTTTGTTGCAAATTAAATTATCTTTAATATGATATATCATTGTTGGTGTGATTGTTAAAAAATAAATATTTATCAGGAATATTGGTTAGGGGGTGTTTTTTTTGGCCCACCCTGTATATCAATCATTCGGTTTTACATAGTGTGGACAAATCGTGGTCACTGCATTGAATCTTCCCGGCAGCAAAAGCAGCTTCAGGAATGTTGAGCGACTTGACAGCACCAAATTCTGGCATTTCTCCAGCAACTGTCCTCAAGAAGCCAAGCACTGGACCGATTGGAGCAAATAACGCAATGGAACGTGGATCACCTCCTTTTGCTATGATGCTGGCCTAAAGTACATTGGAATTACTGTACTCCCACTGATATTTAACGCTATTATATTTCGCGTTTTTGCGATTTTGAAATTTCGAGGATATTATATTTCGCTAATTTTTAGTTTTTTTTTAA
The DNA here is from genome assembly GCA_903813345.2 of Owenia fusiformis. NCBI lineage: Eukaryota > Metazoa > Annelida > Polychaeta > Sabellida > Oweniidae > Owenia > Owenia fusiformis. The sequence continues at coordinate 8,394,386 of CAIIXF020000003.1, read as the reverse complement.
ATTCGCGGCTATTAATTTTCGCGGTAGTTGACTTCTCAAATTGTGTCTTGCCACTTTTATTTAGCTCGCAGAAATATCCTGACCGGGGGTTCGTTAGAACCCACCGAACCCCCGCTGCCTACGGCTATGTTTGTTAAGATAAGGCTGTCAGTGTCAACCTCTGAAATGTTTTCGCACACTTTTTGAGGTCACCTGACGATACGTATCGTGTGCCAGGTTACTCTGGCGCTAAATCTAAAAGTTATGTTATCAGCCTGAGAGTTCTATTTCACTAGGTTTTATATATTTTCTTTAGTATGATAACTTTCATAGTTCTGCATGATAGAATGTATATCCCATGTATAATCTTAAAGAAATCTTCTGGTTAAGTCTGTATCTTTAAACACTTGTTAAACAGTAAACAGTAAGTAGTGATGATTGGAGAATGTTTATGAGAGAGATCATTCTTAGCTCAGACTTCCAAAATATATGAAGCTGTGTAGAAAAAGAAAAGTCTGTTTATGAATTAAGTTACCGAGGGTCCCCAGGGGCATTCGGCCCGAAAAAGAGAGTTCGAAGAAAAATAAAAAGAAGAGGGTGTTAACAGAATTGTAAGCTGAGAGGCATGATATGTATTTTAAAGGAGAAATATATGACTGATAACTAAATGAATTGTCTTTGTTTGTGTGCTGGAGGAAGCTAAGTAGAGATTGATCAATTACTTAGAATATCCAATTTATCTAGGAGCAAAATTTAGCATGACTTTACTAATTCACTGTCTCACACCTATGTATATTGTTAACTGTTGTTAACTACGGTGACTAAAAAACTTAAACTTAAGGTTATAGCATTGTATTATTGTATGCTACTAAGCGGAACGTCTTTTTCTAAAATTTTATTTTACATGATTAATGGATGTGAGATTTCAACATACAGTGTATAAAAATAATTTTTTAAACATTCGAGGTTTTATATAAAAGTTTAGTAAGAAGGAAGGGTTATTATGCACCCGGAAGATAAATTTTCAAGAATTTATTTTCAACAAAGAAAAGAAAGTCTATTTATCAAAAGAGGTACCCAGTTTTGCTTATAGCGAGTTTCATAAAAGCTATTTGCATGAATCTGTGTTCAAATGATTAATCAACGATATTCCTATATTTGCCATGTTCGAAAATAAAAACATCAATGGCACTGAAGAAATGTAAATTTGGATACGTCCTTGGAGGGGTGTAAACCCTCAATAGAAAAATTGCTCAAATCATGGCAATGTAACATCAAATTTTTTTCAAGTAGACATCCCGTATTTTATCCTTAATTACAATTAAAAATCTTCCGGGTACATAGGGCACCTCCCTTCCTACTAAACTATGACTTGTATTGGGGTTGATTGTTTAGCATTTTACTTTTTCTTTATCGATGTGTGTTGCTTAAAGAAGATACTCGATTCCTCTGCATTATTTCAATGGGAGTTGTTTCTTAAACAATAATCTTAGACCTAGAACATTGTAAAGCCTGAAGAAACGTATTAATTTATGGCAATTTAATTGTCTACTTTATTTGCATTTTTGCGAGAACTCGGATGGATGGATACTCATCATATGGCTTGCGGCAAAACTGCCATTCCCCATTGGTTTAGATACACGGTGTCCAACCCAAACGCTCTTACATGCACGACGGAGCGTTTGATTCACGTGGAAACGCTGCGGAGCGAAATAAAATGGCGGCTTTTGAAGAGCCCACTATGACCGTAAGTATTGTTTCACTCTTTTCTCCTACATATCATATGTTATATGGTGACATATTATGTACCATTCGATGAACAAATCCGAAGTTGACAAATTGACCACAAATTAAATTAATATTTAAATGAAAACGTTCGTAATCGAATCTATCTCTAAAAAACGTGTTGTTCTAGTTAGGCAAATTGAAACTTCCCAACCCGGTGGTGCTACACATGCAACAAGCCGACTGAAGCCTACATCAGATGCTATGCCTACATGTGTGCTAAAACTATTGACTAAGAAACAAAACGTTTATATGTGAATTAGTCTTTCTTCTTTTGATGCCAAGGGATACAATAGATATTTTTTTCTCTTCCTGAAAAGGAAAGTCAAGTTAATTCCCAAATGCCTAAACATATCGAGACTAGTACCGCAGCGTTTCCAGTTCACTGTATTAACCAGGTCGCAGCGTTTCTTTTATAAGAGATTGTTATCATTTTTAAGACTGGATTTTCGGTCATCCAATCACAATTACGATAATGTATGGTGCGTTGAAGCTTTGTAAATTGACCAAAATATACTCTGATGTTCTAATCTTTACACAACCAATCACAAGTCTCGACAAAAGTGGTTTTGACCGGTAGACTGACAAATTAGTTTATGAATTTTGATAACTATACTGCTTCGTACATCACTTCCAAGTTGCTTCAAACGTCAACAACCAGCCAAGTACAACATAAATATCACACCCATCGAATGGTATACTCGAAATAAGTAGCACATACCTCTTATTCCCATTATTCCCACCCGCCATTTTTCCTACTCTGGAGCGCTTCTTTGTTTAGCTTCAGTAATGAAACGCTCCGTCGTGCATGTAAGAGCGTTTGGGTTGGACACCCTGAGATAGGAAAGTTTGAAAATGCTATCAAGTCGCTTGAATTGAATTCATATGATGCATATTAGTTAGTTAATATTCTTAAATTTTTGATGCTGGTATATGTTTGTTAAGCTGGATATGCCCATTAGAGTTTTAGCCTTATTTATAAACTTGAAACGTTTGGTGAGACACGACAACTTAACTATATGTAATTAATACTACAGGTACTTCCTCATGTCTATAATGACACGATTCAAGAATTCAACTTTCCTTTTAAACATTACACTGGGATCCAAATTATGTTAGGCAACATAAATGCTTTATATGTGATTTATCAATTCCATTTGTAGAAAACATTGAACATTCTACCGATAAAGATGCTTTTCGGAGTTTGCTTTATCATATGCCTGTGCACGTCAGGAACATTGTTGGAGAGGAGCAACAAGGAAATATTCAGAGAACAAGATACTATCATTGAAACAAATAAAAAGCAATATGATTTAATGGAAGAAAATTTGGAATTCAAAAAGAGAAAAGTGACATGGTTTGGACAAAAAAATTATGATGAAAACTTCATCAAAGAAACATTGAAAGATGGATCAATAACCGGAGACTTTGTAAAATTACAAACATATGTAATTGGAGATACTTTGAAAGAGGATGTTAAACAACAACCGAAAAACAACTGTGATTTTTGTAAATGTTTTCGAGCATGGGGTAACCGAATCATTTGCGAGTGTCATCAAAACATACCCAACAAGACAAGTACAAATTTTACTGAACTTGTTTCCTGCCTTCCATATTTCACATTTCGCCTCGAAATTTCTGGATTTAATTTTGGTACCATACAAAATGGATCATTTAGTAACTTGCCGGAAGTGAAATTCCTGTTGCTAACAGACTGTAATATTACAATACTGGAGCCAGATGCTTTCAGAGGTATAAAGCAATTAGTGTGGTTAAGGATTGTGGATATTGGAAAAGATAAAGAAGGTATTTCAATCCTGAATTATCAAATGCTTCACAATTGTCATACAATACAAGTATTAACTCTTGGAAAAGTAAAATACATTGAAAATGATGCATTTTTAGCTGTCCCATTCCTCGAGGAACTTACTTTACAACACAAAGGCATACTGAAGCATTACCAGCTATTCAAGGCGTTCCATGGATTGCGAAAACTTACTCTCAATCAGATAAAATTAAAGAGAATCCCTGATGTCATTTTATCATATCTTGTAAGTTTAAAAGAACTTTATTTGGATAACAATGAAATAACTAGTCTCAAATTCAAGGGGAACCTTGGTCCACGTAAGAAATTTCATCTTTCCATACAAAGTAACAGAATTAAATCAGTCACAAAAGCTGATATGAGTCAGTTTAAAAATGTTACTTGTTTTGAACTCAACCTTGCTGACAATGCTATTGAGGAAACAGAACCAAACTTTCTACACGAAATCAACCAGATAAAAAGTTTGTCACTTGAGCGAAATATGAAGTTTGGTAAAACGAATTTGATGCACTTACTGGAAGGCCTAAAGGGAAAGTCTATATTTAGACTGAAAATGACAGGGTGTGGCATTGTCATTGATAAATTCGATTCATCTATCCTCGAGCCCTTTAAAAACTCAAATCTTCGAATATTGAGTATTGATGATAATCAAATAAATACATTTGAAGCTGATGCGTTCGAACCTGTGAAATCATTAGAAGCGCTTCAGATATCAAACTTCATGCATATTTCCAGTAAAACTTTATCACCATTACAAAACCTCGGAATTCTACACATACATGATATGTCTGTAGTTTATGGACGGTTAGACAAGGCTAATGTCAGTTTCAGTGAACTGAAGCAATTGAGAGCTCTTTCTCTATACAAATTAGATTTCGATCATCTCATTTTCACTTTCAGCAATGATACTTCATCTATAACTGAATTAAATTTGATCAATCTTGGTGAAACATTTGCGGCATATCACAATCAAGTCTTAAATGTAATTACAAAATCAAGACTAATTGTCCTCGACTTATCAGGGAATTTATTGTTTCGCTATTCAGATTCTACTCTGTGTAAACTATTTAACGGAGTCAGAACTAGTTTTATTTCCCTTAATGATAACTATTTCAAAATACTTCCAATTTGTATGTTTCAAAACTTCTCTGCTGATCAAATAGATTTAAGTAAAAATAGAATTACTTATATCCAAGAAGGCTTGTTTAAAAACATAACAAACAAAATCAGACTTTTAAACTTAACTGGGAATGCCATCAGTTTAATTGATGGAACAGCCCTTGCCGAAATTGCACGGATAAGCATTGAAAACAACTTAATTGAATGTAACTGTGCAACGCAACCCTTTATGAACTGGTTAAAACGAAGAAAAAATTCATCTGAGAC
>CAIIXF020000003.1:8362814-8379411 GCA_903813345.2 Owenia fusiformis | reverse complement strand
CTGCGAGTAGATAAATCTAAAAAGCACGTAGATCAATCAACATTTTGAATAAGTTAAATTCGTTTTTCATGATCACATCTTTATCAAGGACAGACCTTCTTTGACAACTGCAAATCTAGCTTGACTACCAGCGCAATTTTCAGTACGTAAACTATTTATCAATTACGGTTTAATTTTAATTGATTACTAAAAGTTCTGTTTTACTAGCCTTGCATCCTTGCCTCCACCTTTGACCTTCTTTCCATTACAGCAACTCCATCGTGGCTTGTAAATCGGTTCATTGCAACAACATCCATACAGCGTGCTGTCCCACGCCCTATTCCCGCAGCATATATGATTGTTTCCACCGGGGACCACAATTCCATTACAGCACTTGTGTGTCTTGGAGTTGTAAAGTTCATATCCACAACACGAGCGTTTGCCATCTGTTATTCGTAGAACCTATATGTATCATCGAGTGACACTTTGTATTTCAATCGGTATTTCATATCTTAAGCTTTAAATGAAGAAATAGTGTTTTAAAGCATTCATTTGAGATACTTTCGCAAGATCTCTTGATATAAATCTCCCTTATCATATTTGGTTTGAAAACCATTTTAGCAAGAGTATATGCAACGAAAATTGGTTTACCTGGTTGTAACAACATGTGTTTTCACGGTAGTTATACGGCTCTGTTCCACAGCAGGTTGTTGTCGTTGGGCTCACTCTCTTTCTCACTTGTCCATTGCAGCATATGTAATATCTTCTATCGTAACGTGCAGTGTTACAGCATCTGTTGTACGGCCCAAACTTATTAAATACATTGCAATTACAGCAGGAATGTTGAGATGGATCTATAAGTCTACATGTTGAATAGTTGTGATGGTAATAGTATGGCCTGGGGAAGTAATAGTAATATGGGAAATACGGGCAGTAGCGATTGAAGTAATAGTATTTATAGTTGCAGCAACAACTTGTGTAGCTGGGCTTGGGCAAGATGTAAACACGACGGCCGCAGCATCGACTTTTGGCGAAGTTGTAAACTTTTGCAATGTATTTCCCATTCATGTAGCAGCTACAACATTTCGTGCCGAAAAGTTTAGGATACACTCTGTTCCCACAACATAAATAGTTTCTACTGTCGTATGGACGACTGTCGACTCCATGAGGAGGATTCCAGCAACACGAATTGTATCTGCTCTTGGGATACGCCTTTCCCCCAAAGCATATTTCTGTTGTAGGCTTGTATATACCTTCCCCACAACACTTCTCCCCAGACACCAACTTTGTCGCACAATCTCCGCAACATTTTTCAGTTTGAGGATTGTAAACGTTATTCCCGCAGCACGATATCGGGGTGTCTCCTGTACGCCGAATGAGTATATCATTACAACATAAGGCGTCTGTCTTACTGTACGCTTCACTACCGCAGCATTGCAACCTACATCCATATTGATCGCTGTACAGTTTTCCACCACAGCACAATTGATTGTCCTTGTTGTATGCGTTGCCGTTACAGCAACCAACATAACCTGGTCGGCCAATCTTTTCGATCAAATATAACTTATCTTTGCAGCAAAATGATATCTGAGAGTTGTACGGTGTTCCGCAGCAACATGCGTCAGCAAACGACACCCCACTGTGCCAATAATAACGATAAAAGAAGGTTTTCCAGTAGAGTTTACCGGAACAACAAAAGTAGCGTATAGGGTCGAAGAGTTGACCAGCGCACCGGACTGGTGCTGGAGGGTAGTACCAATACGTGAATGAATTTGATCGACCAACCATCAGAGCATCTTCGTTCTTGTTTTCGCATGGTGTATCAGATTTTTCAATTCTGTCCGCTGTGAGTCCACCACCTATTTCTATCGAAGGAATCATGAAGTTAAGATACCATCTAACATAAGTGTTAAAACAACGACGAATTTATTTTTTGACAAAACATCACATAATATTTTTTTAAAAGACAACGATGAAAAAGTGAAAACGTACAGTAGTATATCGTTAACCTTAATCAAAAGGTGAGTTTTGCCATAAAAATTTTAAAGATGTTCTATATAATTAATGCTTGATAATTAAATCTAGCCTTTCAGGTTCAGTTTTCTCCATTTAAACGTGACATAAAATTTTGACGTATTGTAAGGGAGAGATTGAATTGAAAATTTTCTGAAATATAGAGAATAGAGTCAAGGCACATGTCCATTTATATTACCAGATTTTCTTTCGTTTCAGACTTTGAAAATAGGAGTTCAAACATACACGGGGTTTAACTTGTAAACCTATGAGGAAAAAGACTGGTTTTTAATTTTTTACAAAGACCCCCCACGAAGTGCGGTTCTTTGTACCTTATTCCCGACATGAGCCAGTAGATCGGTCACGTGACCTAAAGACCGCCTTTATTACCTTATATGGCAAATTGTCAAGGGAACTACTAAGTCGTCATATGACGCGATTACGGATCGATTGTGTTTCCAAGTAATGTCGTCATGTGACGTAGAACGCATTGTCCGCCATTGCTCTCAATTTTGTCTGAACGGGTAAGCGTATTTTAACATTTCTCTCATTTTAAAGCCTGATTTTCAGTATTTATAATCGAATTTCACTTCAACTTGATTGTAGAAATGAATAGAATTGTAACTTCTTATTTTACTGAATCATTATTCGAGCCAGAAGTGGCTTAAAATCAATTTATGAACTTGAAGAAATTTAGTAACTCATGGTTCAACGAGTTTTTCAGATGGTTCAAATAGTCAACACTGATATATTTAATGTTCTGTAAATGGTTAGTATGATGCTATGCTGGTCGCAAGGGAGGTATCAAAAGTTCAATGTCTGATAGGAAACTAAATTAATCTAGTTTTGAGTTTGATCCCCTCCCCCCCAAAAAACGTGATCATCGCGGACTTTTCGCGTGTGGACTTTCGTGGATTTTCGATTTTCATTGGGATATTAGGCTTAAGCCTACCATAACGTATGTAGGCTACAATCTAGAATTCTTAAAACATGTGACAACAACAGTAGGCACAGCATTTGCAGAAAACATCAAGTAAACTCTTTATTTGAAAACCATTCAAAGGAATTCTGATCCGAGTCGAAATTGCACAAAAATTGAAATGTTAAAATTTGTCTGATAGCAAACTGAAATGGCTTTGACCCCCCCCCCCCCCTTCTAGATTTATTTAGTTTTATACTAGGCTTATCAGTCGACATTGAACCTTAGATGCCTCCCATGAGACTTATGTGACGAGACTGGCTATTACCATCTACATAAGAACGATAGTTTTTTAAACTGGAAGGTCAAGGTCGGAACTCAAATGAATATAGACTGCCCCAATTCATTTCTTTTTCAGAACAAGAACGCCAACAACAACACGATCCTATGCATACGACCACGCACACCAACAACAAGTGCAACAACAAATAAGGCAAACAATTATAAATGTTATGTCAACAAAGACATATATTACAAATCAGGTGTGAAATCGGCAAAACTTGGGCTCAGTAGACAATAAAAAAGTTTACTGTAGAAGTGTATATGCTAAGGTGTCAAGGTATGTATCAAATCAAAAGATCAAAAGATTAAAAGCTAAGGTATATTTTGTAACAATAGAGAGGTAAAGCAATACCATTTTTATTACATGAACCACAAACGTAAATCTATACATTACCGTTTTCGTTCTGTGAACGTGCTACTTTAAAAACGGAGGAAACGTACCGGATTTTCTCGCATATAAGCCCTGGGCGTATAACTGAAAGAAGGGGTAATTTCGTCTGTTATTTTACCTCTTATTTTTCGCCCATGGGCGTATAAGTGTACTACTTTCGATTTTTGGCCCAGTGGGCGTAAAGGTGAGAAGAGCTGATGAATACGATGGACTACCGTACCTACTGTTGTAGTCCTACTGCATGTTTTGTAAGATTTATAAAGGAAATGTCACCTACAACCTTGGACTTAATGTTGAAACAAAGTAACAACAGAACGATCCACCACTGCCACTTACGGCACAGCTTTGAACTTAATTTTGAAACAAAGTAACGACAGAACGATCTGCCAGTGATAAAATACTCTTGAATTTATTGAAAAAATCAATAAATTGTCATTTTTTATAGGCCCATGGGCGTATTAGCGTACTACATTCGATTTCTGGCCCATGGGCCTAAATTTAGGGGGGCGTATATGCGAGAAAATCCGGTAATTTGTATGTCTTAAACTTAAACTGATTTATTTCTTTTTGCTAGTGGTCTCTTTTTTATTTTCTATTTATGACAAAGTAATAAGAGTGTTTCGACCCTTCTGAGCCGCGGTTTATGTTGCAAGAAGTACTAATACAATAATATTGTATTTAAAAAACTATTAGTATGAACTGTGGGAATACATGAAATATATCTTCATTCAAAGGTATAAACCCGGGGGTATAAATGTTGTACAAACAGGCAGGAAATGTATTGACTAAGGTCACACATATAAGATATGCTTTTATCTCATATTTCCAGGGGACGGTAATAATAACAAAGGTCAAGAAGGATGATGTACATTAGAACTTTCCACAGATTCCAAATGATGTCACGACAAGATCCAATGAGTTTCAATCAGGATCAAGATGTCATTCACTAGGGATTTAATTGGACTTTTTGAGATTTGTTGTATATTTTTGGGCTATAAGACGCCACAATATACTGAAATATGTGCTTAAGTTACATGATTGTTTTATGTCACCGTGTAGAGATGGTGACATAATGAAGTTTGTTAGAGTTTATTCGTATATTTAAACTTTTTCTTGGTAATGCAATACTGCATCAAAACACAAAAAAAACAGATATAGAAATTGTGTTCAAAGTTTGAAAATCTGATTAAAAACCCCTTGCAAAATGTAACATAACGTAAAAGAGCACGAAGCGCTATCTATATTGTTCTTGGTAAAAAAGTCATTTACAAAAATAACAATTGAGTTCCTTAGAGCCCATGTTGTAAGTAACCCTACCCCATCCAGAACAGTATACCAGTAGCCTAATAGTATAAGTGGCGCTACATGCTTCTGTGACAATATAACCCTTTACTTAATAGATTCCACTAAAAGCAACATTTCACTATCACTCCATCTTTTCCGCCCCTTATACCTAACTTCGGGTCTTTGTAGTTTTTCAGTGATTTTTTCACTGGATTATCTTGTTGAGGAGTATTCATTGGTATAACTACGTAAGCTTATGTACATAACTTAAGAAGCATACGCTTACTAAGACGAATATACTATATCTAGTATACCCAAGTGATATACGTGATATAAATATAAAATTATAAACTTATATCACGCTTGACCTACACCACTTGTTGAGAGTGAAACATGTTCACACGTGGCAGGGAGACCATCACTGTTATGTTCATTACGCAGTCAGTTCGCCTATCTCTAATTCCAATGACGTAAACTGATAAACTCGAAACTTGTTGTTCTAAAAAAGTTCATCTGTTTGTACCCCACTTAGTGCAATCGGTAAGAAAAAGCTTAAATCCCGAGGGAGTGAGTTTGAAATCTAACATAATCTAACCTTTCATTTTTAACCATCCATAATAAATTTTCTCAATCTCTTTCTATATAACACATCCACGTTGATCTATCAAAAATATTTTGGCAATATGAGTAATGAGTAATATGAGTATACAATGGAATAACAATATTTTCAGCTAAGGAACCTCCTGTTCCTCTAGGCTCTAAGGCACTTATCCGAGTCAAATCGTTAAAGATTTACATAGATTCAGATTATACTCACACAGGGCATGTAAGTATAAAATATAGACGATATCGGGCCAATACAGTATTATAGGTATTAAAGGATGCAATGGTTCCAGGTCATTGGAACAAAATTTGCAAGGGCAGAAATTTGTAAGGGCAGTCTTAATCTGCATAAATCTTCAAGAATTGACTCGAAATACCAATGGTTGACATCTGGCATGAATTATTTTGCAATCATATCCCCAATTTCAAAATGGTTACCTCCGTACATGTTAACAATTGGGTGACCCAGTTTGTATGCCAAAATGTCTATTGTTTTATTTTTCTAAAAATTACTAGACTAGCACACTTATTCTACTCGTGATTCTGTATTCCGGTTAAATTACGTAAGCAAAGGCCAGGATTATGAACTCAAGCTCTAAAAGTATGTCACTTCTTGTAAGATAATGCCAAGTGTGTATATAATACGACGAAAAATTCCAAGCAAATTTTGAGAAAGCAGGAAAGTATCATTAATACACACCTTATTGGGTTGTTTTGGTTTATATCACAAGCCAATGAGGTTTTTAATGACTAACATTCCTGTTATCTCAAAATCTGCTTGGAACTATACCATTGTATTACTATGGGAAATTCCTCAATGAAAAAATGTTTCGGATTAAGGAGTTTACACAATTTGAGAAATCATTGGCATTCATGAAACTTGTTTAAAACAGCACTAATATTATTCAAAAGCGATCGTACTAATGATTCACAGCCCTCTGAAGTTTGAAAAATAACAATACCTGGTGTTAGTCCATAGATAATCCTTAAAAATGAGATATATTTTGGGATTATTTGCTGCAATCTTATAGTCAATAAAATGTTTTAAAGTGTTTTGATGTTTTGTAGATGAAAAACACAAGCAAAATGCATAAGAAAGCTCCCAAGATTCATTCTACAAACAACTCGCGGCCCTTTATACTTACTTGTAAACATGGATTTTGTTCCAGTCTAAATGAGGGAAACAAGTCAGTGTCATTGACAGTTGACATTAAACACTGTCTGTTGTGCGAAGTTGGACTGGCGCCGAAGAATTTTCTTTTAGCTAGAAATTCTTACTTACTGGTAAACATGGATCCAGTTCCAGTCTAAATGAGGGAAACAACTCAGTGGCATTGTTGACATCCAAAACTGCCTGCTGTGCGAACTCACATGCGTCATCAAGGAATTCATATGTGCTAAACATAAGATTTCCTATTAGAATGGTATCTCGTTTTCCAAGGGTTGATGGTGCTTTATCAGTTACGGAGACACACAACCATTAGATCCTTCCGCCGAGTGGGAAGACGAATAGATGGCATTATAAAAACAAAAATATAGTCCAATTATTGTAATTACATTAGCATCACCAGTGGTTGGATTTTGGTAAGTACATGAATGAAAAAGTGTATGTGTGGACCAACTCTGAGACATGATTTGATGTGATTAAGGTGCATTTTCTTTAAAAAATTTGACCTTTTTGACCTGCCTCCATCTGTCAAAATCAGAATGACATTTTTTGATATTTTCTATAGATGGCGTCTTCAACAGGTGAGATCTTTTGATTTTCGTGGGGAGTTTTGATTCAAACTTTTTTGACCGACAGAGGACATACTGGGGTATGATGCAATGATAGCAAAACATGTCCACAAATCTTAGTTTTCTCTTGAAGACAGATCGTTTGTATGGGAATACGCATGTTATAACAATTAGTTGGGTTAACCCTACTCCAAACGTAGTCAATAGTCCAATGCAGAGAATAATTACGACACAAAAATTGACGGTCATAATGATGGATCCAATCTCGTCAACCTAACTGCGATTTAACTAAAGGCGAAATGTGTATCGATAAATGAAATTTATGCTAGACTTAAAAACGTTAACTTAAGGTTATAGCATTGTATTATTGCATGCTACTAAGCGGAACGTACGCCTGTTTTTCTAGAATTGTATTTAACGTGATTAATGGATACAGTGTATAAAATTTTTATTCGAGGTTTTATATAATAGTTTAATAAGAATGAAGGGTTAACATGCACTCGAAAAATGAATTCTTGAGGATTGAATTTCACCGATAGAAAGTCTATTTAAACGTGTTAAGTGTTAATGTCAACATTTCCATCTCTGTAGCGAGTTTTTATTGAGGTTTTACACCCGCCAGGACGCACCCCTATTAGAGGCAATATTTTGTTTTATTTCTTTACTATCATTAATATATCTATTTTTGTTTAATGAAATCTGTTTAATATAGTTCAAAACAAAAGACAAATCAGCCAAAATATTTTTTCATGGAACCTTTATTCAGAATTCTTGTCTGGATTTTTGATATTTTCTCATGAAATGTTCACACAATGTGTAAAAAATACTTTCTGATTGATTCTTAAAATATCAGCATCTCTCGTTTGATTGGTCAAAAATAAGGGTTACTATGTATGGTAACTTGACTTTTGGGTAGGCGGGGCATTTTTACACACAATTTACCATCACAGAAATCTATCAATATGTCGAAATGAAGGATCCCTATTTGTTATATGTTCTTATTTAAATCACAAATGTTCTGAGGGAAAATTGATTCATTCATAATTTTAATAAACATTTCTGAAATCCTGCTCGTCAATGCTGTACCAGAGAATAACTTATGGGTATATTGTTGCCGAAATATTGAAACAATCAACAGAACAACAAATCCCAGAATTAAACACAATCCATTCCTCGGCTAGCGAGGGGAATCCCGATGAGTCACACAACCGCCAAAACGCGCCTTGAACCAAGCAGCCAGTGAGGTTCATGATAAACAAATTCAACGACCAATCAGATAACAGGGGAATTTTCCCAGTATATTTAAACTTCAGATTGAATCAATTTCTGTGAAAATAATTCGATCGGTCAGCACAATCAATCGCAAAATTAACACTGAAAGCGAGGGATTTGAGACTCCTTCTTTGGTAAGTAGATGGGTGAATATGTGGTTAAGCTCAATATGCAAAAAGGTCTAGAGGGGTCTTGATTGTGCTATCCTATAATGTAGAGCCTCTTTAACTCGTTTACATGTTACATACAAGTTATAACAAAATTACCACAACGAGATAATTTTTATTTATTTTTTATTCATTCCAAATAATACAAATATAATCACAACAGTGGAAGACAACCCAAGGGGCATATGATCCACTTTATATTAAACAAAAGAATAACTATACTTTTAAGATTGCAAGCAATCTGACGGAGGCCCTTGTGGCATTTTGGTCGATATGAATTAAGGTCAACTTAAGGCCATATGTCTAATCTGGGGTCAGAAGTAAACTCCAGAGAACTTGTAGATGGTTTTGAAAAAATAGTTGGGTCAATTTGAAGCAAGTTCAAATTTGACCTAAAAAAATTTCAAAAATTGACCTTTTCAGGTTGGAGCTCTTATATCTCAAAAATGAGACAAAATTTTAATAAATCGTCAATTGCTAATATGTGTAAAACCCTTAGAGAAATATATATATACTGACTTTCAAGCAAAAATATTGATTTGAAGTCTCGAACTTTGCAAAACTTAGATAGTACAGTTTGTGACCCAATCTGATGACCTTGACCTTTGAAAAATTTTACTATTTTAGACCTCATTAGGTCTTTTTTAATTAGACTGCCCTAAATTTGAATCCAAAAACTCAATTTGAAAATCAACTTTTCTGAACTTTCGAAGGTTACAGAATGTCAAATAAAAGTCAAAGGTCAAAAGTAAGGTCAGATTTGAACCTTTGAACTCCTGACAATTTGTAGATGATTTTTTAAAAAAAAATTGTCAGATTGAACCAAGATGAAAAATGACCTTTTTTGACCGTTTTTTACGTCAAAAATCTCAAAGGCAGTACACATTTAATGCTGACATATAGTGAACAATTTGTAGAGAATACTAAAATCTGGTTTCATCGCAAGACATAATGAAGTATAAGGACAAACTTGAGAAACTTGAAAAAAAGATTTGACCTAGAGTTTGACCTTTTACCTTGACCTAGATAAAACATATTTTCCCTCCATTCTAACCAAGGTTTCTAGGAGGAACAATGCTTTGAAAGAATAATCAATAAAGAATAAAGAAAGAAAGAAAAGTTACAAAAGCTATAGTAGGCCCTTTCTCGAGGGCCTCCTAATTACGAATATATTTGTCTGGTTTGATGAGTATGCACATCAGCAGAATTAAGAGTGAAGTAGGATCTGAATTACTGGGCATATGTTGTTAACATCTTTAATGCATTTGAATACATATGTAGCAATATTAAAACCTACAATCTGAACCAGCTTTTTTTGAAAAAAGAATGTGTATGGTCACGAATCTGGCAATCTAAATCGTACAATCTTACAAATTGTTTTTGCAGGCTGTGTAATTTCAATAAAGTATGATTAACACTTCCCCAAATTAGGATGTTATAGTTTAAGTGCGAGAATATTAATGAGTAATATATTGTTTTAAGGCTTTTGGATATAAGTTTTATATGCAGCTACCAAGATAAATTGGTTCTCTCTAAAAAAGTGTGATTCATATTTAAGTTATTTTTTTTTGTAATATATCATTTTATTTTATGTTTTTTATATAATATAATTAGTTTTTGATGCATTTAGGGCAAATTTGTTGCATATGAACCATTCATTGGCTTTGACAAGTTCTATATTGATGGTGTTATTTAGTTTCCTCAAATATATAGAGTCATGCTAAAACATGTGAATAACTAATTCATATGTAACATAAATTTCATAACAAAATGACCACCCTCCACCAGCTAATCGAACAGCAATATATACTAGACTAGTTTGGGCACATCTATAACAAAACCCAGATGTTAACATCAAACGCTAGATAATATGTCAACTATGAAATACAGGGTGATCACTAAGTTCTGGGAATTTATCTGTCATTTCATTATTTTTCAACCAATTTACTTGAAATTTTCAAGGTAAATGGGGATTGTGATTTTGGGTTGGATAAAACAGTCTCATTGTCATCTGATGTCACAATGGATAATTATTGTTACTATTGCAACATGACAAATGGCGTAGCGGGTCAAGTAAAATAAAAATGAATTCAAATTTTGCTTGATCCAAAAGTATGGTTAATTAATAATTTGGTGGACATATTATTATGATATTTCTGTGATTTTTATATTTTCAAATACTTCTAATACTTCTAATATGATATACGGGTGTACTTTGCTCTATTTTCTCATCATTCGTCAGACTCTCAAAGTCACAATCATGACTCAATATATCGGGGAGTTATCCTCCATTATGGCTATGCTCCTTCCCACTCCACAAACTGCCCATACTACTCTTGAAGAATTAGGGTTGACACAAGTTGTTATAGGCCCATATCCACCATACAATATTCACCAGATGAAGCACCATTGGGCTTCACTACATTTGGGGTGCTAAAGCATCACATGAGAGGTCATATGTTTGATTCCGATAGGGGACTGATTTCAATGGCTTGACCAAAATTTCAAGGGATACCAAATGGAGGTTTGGAACACGTCTTTATGGACTAGGTTTGTCAACAACGCATTTGCCTCCAGGCGAATGAAAACAATTATAAATGAAATGATCCTCTCAGCAATTAAGAATACTTCTGAATAAATAATTTCAAGAGTACTGTTCTGCCTCTAGTTCGAGTAGTTTGAAGCAACCATCTAAGCAAGATGAATATGTTTGGCAGGAAATTTTCAGATTAACAGTAAAAATTTGCTGACCCGCGGACCACTTTTACTTTTTTTTATAATTACAATAAAATAAATTGTAGAAGTGATATGTATACGAAACATTGTCTGTCAATTCAGAATTATGCAATGTACAGGGTGATCAATAAATAAGGTAAAAGTATCTGGCATTCTGTAAATATTGGTCCAAACATCCTGAAATTTGGTCAGAATATACCTTGTACATTTCTAAATTAAAACATATAAAAATATAACGTCTGCCGTTTGATTGGTTAATGTTATAGTTACTATGGCAACTGGAGTCGGGGGTACCCGGGGCAATTTCATTGCGTCCAATTTGAACAAAAAAATGATAAAAAGTACATCTTTTTCAAACTGAAAAGAAATAAACGTGGGCGCCAGCATCAATTTTTTTAATACTTTGTTTACATTATTACATATTTTCTTGCAAATTGGATGTTTGATGTCACAGAAAAAATCAATATATAATGAAAACTGGTGTGGTCATAGAAAGTCTATGACACATGTCAATGATGAAAAACAATACCCACAGAAGAGATTTGAAGAGAGGAAAGAGGAAGAAGCTAAGACTAAGAGGCCTGCAAAACGTCTCACGTTGCACTGGGATAATGCTCCATCTCACAATGCTATTCTCACGGTACAAACCATTAAAGCACTGGGTTTCCCACTTTTAGGTCAAGTACTATACTCTCCTGACTTGTCCCCTTATGATTTTACCGTCATGGTGAGCTGAAGAGGGAGTTGAGAGAGTTTCTCATGGGATGACTTGAAGCCAGCTGTCTTGAAAATTTGCAGGCTATGGGAAAATGGGTTAAAAAGGTGTTCAAAGACTGGAGTAGAAGATATGAACTGTTTGTTAAAAACAAAGGACATTAAGTAGCAGATATGAAGTATGAAATAAGAATATGATAATGATATGCCATTTTAATTGTAATTTGAAATATATTATCAAAAGTGTTTCGACTGAAAATTTAGTTTTTGATAGTTGCCCCGGGTCTTCATGCTTTCTGTTGCTATGGCAACTATAACTTCAACCAATCACATCACTTTGATCTGTAACTTAATATATCAATTCAATAATGTTTGAACTTTATTCTGTGCAAATTTGATGAGGATTGGGTAAAATCTGAAGAAATGCCAGATACTTTTACCTTATATATTGATCACCCTGTACACCTGCTGAAAATTTCAATTCAAATGGTTGAGAAATTTTGAAATGGCAGACCAATTCCCTACACTTTCCTCATATCTTTGTCAATTTTGGTAATTACTCCCCGACATTTTAATTTCCAAAAATAACAAATAAAGGAGGACGTTTTTTGACCACCCTGCATGTAGACCTGAATTATATGACTTAACAGTAAAAAATTGTGAATAACTAATTCATATGTAGCATAAATGTCATAACAAAATGACCACCCTCCACCAGTTAATCAAACAGCAAGATATACTAGATTAGTTTGGGCACACCTAAAACATTAACCAAGTTGTTAACATAAAACGCTAGATAATATGTCAACGATAAAATACAAAGCACATTAGATTCTAAATAGTAATACAAATTAATATAAAATATAGGGCTATGACCTGACCATTCACAGATTTGGGCAGGCAGTTACGATGCAGAGTTTTCTCAAATATACACAGTCACGTAAAATGTTAAACAGTGGGGTGTCAAAAAACAGCAACCCTGCATTTTCCTCATATTTTTGTCAATTTTGGTAATTATTCTCTGATATTTTAATTTTCAAAAATGACAAATAAATGATGACATTTTTGACCACCCTGCATGTAGATCTGACAGATATGACTTAACTGTTAAATAATGTGAATAACTAATTCATATGTAGCATAAATGTCATAACAAAATGACCACCCTCCACCAGCTAATCAAACAGCAAGATATACAAGATAAGTTTGGGCACATCTATAACAATAACCAAGTTATTTACATCAAACGCTAAATAATATTTGGCGATCTATACTACACAGGCAAGTTACATCGGGCCCCGTACGAGCTCGTACGAGCCTCGAGAATTACGAGTCATTACGGGCAAAAAGGAGCACCATCCTCGTACGGGCTCGTACGAAGCTCGTCTTTGAGGCCCGTACGAGCTCGTACGATGCTCGTAATTGTCGTTTTCGAGCCCCGTTCAAGCATGTACGAGGCTCGTAATTTTGAGGCCCGTACGAGCTCTTACGAGGCCCGTTATCAAACTCCGAACAAAAAATTAATTGCTGTCATGCTACATGATTCACGTATCTATCCAGAACATGCTGTGTATGTTTAATCATGACAATGTACGGGCAAGTACAGTGCTCGAAAATTGACTAGCCATTACGGGCCTTGTTACGGGCATCGCACAGGCAAGTACAAGGCTCGAAAATTACGAGGTATTACGGGCCTCGTAACAGGCACGGTACGAGCAAGTACGGGGATCGAAAATTACGATTTATTACGGGGCTCGTTACGGGCACCGTACGGTCAATTACGAGGGTCGAAAATTACGAGCTATTACGGGCCTTATAATCACAAGCTCTCACGAGGCTCGAACATTACAACCAATTACGAGACTTGTAACGAGGCCCGTACGAGGTTGTACAGGGTCCGTTGACACAACGAGCTCCGTACGGGCTTGTACGGGGTCCGATGTAATCTACCTGTGTATACTACACCATTCACTGATACTGCGCTCTTAAAGCCTCTCAGTTTCGGTAACAAAATGCCGGAACCCCGAAGTAACGATTTTTGTCTTTTCCTTATTTCCAGTTGTAGTCAGAATTATCATGTAAAAGAATTTAAATGCTTGCGAACAAAGAGTTAAGAAGACGATAGAATTATCGATATAATAGGGTAAAGATACACGATTTTTAAAATAACTTGTACGTGAAGGTATAGAATTATGGTCCTCTGTGGATTATTTCTCCCATTTGTACTGTTTTCTTGGCCGATTGAGCATAAAGGTGATAATAATTGTAATATGGTCCCTGGAAAAGTGAATTGAGAGCGGGAATTTAGTCCCCGGGGGTCGAAATATTACATCCTCAGGTACAAATTGTCTTAAAAACATTTAATTCATTATTTGAAAATGTTGGTCGTGAACGTGTAGAATTATGGTCTTCTGTGGATTAGTTCTCTCATTTGTACTATTTATCTCGCCGATTGAGTATAAGGTATATGGGAAATAATTGTAATTTGGTCCCTGGAAAAGGGAATTGAGAGCAGAACAGTGATCCCGGGGGTAGAAATATTACACGCTCACGTACAAGTTCTCTTAAAAACGTAAAAAAACGTAAAAACTTAAACTCCCTATTAACCCACTTTGTATACGTGAACGAGACTTCAAAAACGGTTAAGATCTGCACTTTGGTTGTTGCGTACATCAGGATGTTTGACTGAGTGGTTCGCGACTCATAAATAAGGCTGTCATATGTACTTGTATGGCTATGTATGGATGCACATAGAAGAACCCAGGAATCCTTCAAGGGGGGGGGGATTTCTGGGTCTGTCTTTCAAGATTACTTGTGTAAATTACGACCGTACATACGAGATACAGTAAACCTTAGAGGTAAAGCTCACCTTCATTGGTGATAAACAAAATGCAATACAATACATAGTTAAGTTGTATATCGATGATTCTCTCGCCTTCTGAACTATTTGTTCGCAAACGTGTATATTTTCTTAAACTTATAATACCGACACACATTTGTGTTAAAAAAGGCGTGGGAACTCTGCCTATAAGTCGTGGAATAAGAAAAATGAAAAATCGTACCTTCTGACATTTTGTTACCAAAGTAAGGGGAGTTCAGTACTAGTGCTATTGCTACATAAGCAGGCTGACGTCTTTAATTTACAAAATTGAGACTTTAAGCTAGCGATATTTTTCACAACGCAACCGTGAACGCAAAGCCAATGAATCAATACAGTAATGTATATAGCGCGCATACAAAACAAGTACTACTTAGTCTACTTCAAATACCCGACCAGCTTCTGGGCTGTGTTTAGAACGGGAGAATTGCAATATTCTGTTGGTGGCAACGGGAACCATAATACTCATGTCTATTGAATACTATGCTGGCAATTTTGACTTCGATGCACACTATAATGCCTTCTGAAGAAAATGATGTATGTCATACATGCTTTAGCTCCAAATTTCTTACAAAACGAGCTTGTTTAAAATATGTATCATAGAAAACTAGCTATATATCCAGACTGTTATTAATTTAGATAAATAAAAATATATAACCATCAATGGCATATTGCACGATGCTGTGTAGTCTATGCAACTGACTAGCTAAACACTGTAACTGAACGGTTGTTTAAGTGAGAAAACTACATGCATTTGTATAGCGCAACTTTTGCGTATAGGTTTACGTTTTGATTTTATATATGCATTGCTTAAAGTCTCAACTGACCTCATTCTCGAGCATTTTTCAAGGATCGCACCTTTTAAACTTTACGGTGAGCAACACCAACAACAAGTGTTCAATTTGTTAAATGTTATGCGTTACACTTAAAATGCGTTCAAGTAAAAATATATTTCTATGCTAAATGGGGGAGTTCGGGTAATTGCTTCACCTGCCTCGTGCCTAGCTCGAGTCCATGGACGTGATTTCTTTCCTGCAACAACTCCTATATACATCTGCTCAAAAGCATCCTCATTAAGCTAATTAAAACCTAGCTGTTGAATAAGGAAATTGTCATTCAAAAACAGGAAAAATGGATGATTGGAATTATTCATCAGTGATTGTTTCAAAGCATTTTAATTAGCCGTGTACAGAAAGTACGTTTTATGTTGTTCAGTCAACGTCTTTCAAGTTTTCAGAATACTCCTTCCTTGATTGGATAGGGTACCGATCAAAATGGAAATTTAGTCACTACAAAATTAATTAAAGTCTATAGGAATGGCAGACGGATTCTCTTTGCAGATTGTACCAAGACATGTGAAACACATGTTACTTTTTGGTTCGAATTTCGCATTTCCCATGACACCGGGCTGTCTTCTTTTCAACTCTTTCAAGGCTTTGTGAAGTGGGAAGGCACAGGCGAATTTACCATCATCATCTTCGCCTATACAATGGATCATCCCAATGGCGAAATGCTTATTTTCATCCTTGTAGCATATAACAGAACCACTGTCCCCTCCTTGT